>JASDQU010191321.1:18377-30600 GCA_032191745.1 Picea mariana
AATTTTTATCAAGAAGATCTTTCAGTAATATAAAGAGATGTTTCACAGGATTCCTGCGTGTTATCTATTGGTGAAGTTTTCTATTCTCAGTTGAATGTGTATCTTTTCTAGTTATCATCTTGTTTCTCTAGTCTGATCATTTAAAAGGAGTCAAAGTTACAGAATTTACCTTTGCGTACTTTGTTGCTAGCTTTTAAAGATCTAAGTGTTTTCTTCTTAGATTGTAGTCAAGAAATTCTTAAATGCTTCTTGGTTATAATTAATCATCTCGCTTTTCTCCGCTAACCATCATTTTATTGCTAAAGAATCTAGTAGTTGCATTATCCTGCCTTGTGAAAGGAATCTTTATATATGTTCTTCGATCTCTACCTTTATAAAACAGACCCCATAGCCCAATGGATGCGTAAAACCTTTCAGCCATCTTATAAAAACAAACAATATTCGGTCCTGCACTATTCAACTAGCCTAATATCTGACGTTTAAACAAAGTTAAAACTTACAGAGAGATCCCTCTTTGAAACTAGTAGGGCTAGCTCCCAGTTTCGAAGTGGTTGGATAAGGTTACCTCTAGTAAATTTCTTCTACCTAACAACAACCTCTGGGAATTTACAGAGTGATAACACCACCAACTTGGGTATCAAAAATTGCTGGAAGATGTTACCCCTTGGTTTGCATCTGGATTGTTTGAGAGGTCATGATAAAAATAATCTAGGATGTTAGTATGATAGATGTTGTAACATGAACCTTTCATTTTTCTTTCATCACAAGGTAGCGACTGTAAGACAAATTTTGAGCAGGCAGAGTAAGACTTATCCCCATTATGCAAATGAATCTACTAGCTGAACTGTTGAAGAGCGTTGAAGCATTATTTATGTCTCATGGATGAGGGTATAAGCGTAAAGGGATACCTTCCTATGGGTGAGCCAGTCCGGGGGCTGCTGACATATATAATTTAGCAGTGAATGTCATTGGGAATTACTTGGCTAATGATGAAGACTAGAATCAACCAATGGCTGACACAGAACCCAACTATCTATTTGTCACCATCATTTGTGGGTGCGAGCACTAAATGTTGTGGGACACAATGAAAATCTGAAGAGAATGGGGCTCCAACACATATTATTATAGAATTTGCTGAATTGTTGCAATTCCACATTGCTACCTATTTTGACAATGACCTCCCTGGTCAGCCAAGGGCAACTTAGCGATCAGGACGACCCATTAAGTCCACATGCAGTAGACTGAAGGCCAAGGAGGGTCACATCAGAGGGAATTTAACACGGAAACATGTATATTTTTCTGCATGCACAGTCATTACCCTTGATCCAATTATCAGCATTGACGAGTTAGGAGTGCCTTGGAATATTGCACTGAATTTGACGTATCCAGAAACTGTGACTCCATATAACTTGGAGAGATTAAAAGAACTTGTTGAATATGGACCTCCTCCTCCTCCAGGGAAAATTGATGCTAAATTCATTATCGGGGAGGATGGCCAGAGACTTGATCTTCGCTAATTGAAGAAGAGCAACGACCACCATTTAGAGTTGGGTTATAAGGTGGAGAGGCATTTGAATGATGGTGACCTTGTTCCTTTCAATCGACAACCTAGTCTTCATAAGATGTCTATCATGGGGCATAGGATGAAAATCATGCCATACTCAACATTTTGATTGAACTTTTCAGTTACATCACCGTATGATGCTGATTTTGATGGAGATGAAATGAATATGCATGTACCCAGTCATATGAAACTATGAGTAGAAACCTGGGACGAATAGATGTTTGACTGAGGAATAATAATGGGACATCCCATAAAAAATGCATCTTGCAAAGTGAATGCTGAGTTGAGGCACTACCTAAGCAATGATCGATTGTTGCTCACTGGAACACCACTCTAGAATAATCTCGAGGAAGTCTGGGCTCTTCTAAATTTCTTGCTATTAAGTGTTTTTAATTCATCAGAAGATTTTTCTCAGTGGTTCAACAAACCTTTCGCAGGAATCTCAAAGGAGATAAACTCCAGGCCGAGAGGAAACCTTTTCTTTGTCAAAGTCTCATAAGTGATCATGTGTGTGTGTGTTGGGTGCTGAATGGTGGATCAAGTCGACCTAGGTTTGGCTGACACATATGTATTTGTATAATGAATGTTAAGGACGACCTGAGATGGGGTCCTAGGCAAAGCTGACCTCTCTATGGGGGTAAATTGTTATAAGGAAAGCAGGGTCGACCTATGACATTAGCTTTAAGTGGAGGGCTAACCTTTGAATTTGTTTGAGGTTTTAAGGTAATGAGCTCTTGTCCACATTGGAGGGTACTTTAGGTGATGACATTGAAGATAGAACACTCGCTTGGAGCCCTTACATCCACATGTGAAGGAAGAATTGGGTTGTTGCTTGGTTGGTGGGTGAAGAAGACAAGTCCTTGGGTAGTTTTTGAAATTCTACCTTTTTGAAGAGCAACCCTTTCTGAAGGGTTCTTTGTTGTGATTTGAGGGCATGTTTACAATTGGAAGCCCACATAGGGATGGAGCATCTTTTGGAAGGGCCTTTGGAGGCTGGACACCACTGCTTTGAAGGGCCTTTGGAGGTTGGATGCTGTGCCAAAGTCCCCCAATGCCCCTCATTCGAGGAAGTTTGTCATATGTGAGGGGTTGTGCCCCTTCAAGCATTGTACATGTGGCATAAAGGCCCACATTTTGTATTTTAAATCTAATTAATTGTATAAGAAGACCTTTTTCCCCTCCATAGGCTAAATTAGGGGATTTTAGCCTAGGAAATTAACTTTTTAATGTAAAGGAAGTTGAGCATCTCCTCTATAAATAGAGATGCACTTCCTCTCATTTTCTCATAATTGGATTGGGGGAGAAATCCCTTAGCAAGTCGGAAATTTCTGAAATTTGTTGGAGTACTTTTGTCTTGGATTTGTGTTATGGATGGAAGACTAAGGTGCCTTTATTGAGGAGACTAATTGTGGATGATTTTTCAAGTTTGATGGATATGATTCATGGTTAGGGTTTTATGGATGAACAATAAGTCTTTGTGGATTTCTTTATTGGATGTATTAAGTGAAAATGTGCTTATCAAGTGGTGAAGGTGCATTTTCCTTGTATTTTTCTTGGATAGATCCTGTCTTATAAACCCTAGGAAGGTTTCTAGTGGAGAACCTTCCCTTGATATTGTCTTAAAAGCTTGTTAAAGGATATAGGAGGATCTTATAGGGTTTGCAGTGGACTACCCTAGTTATCACCCTATAGGAGGATCTCCTAAGGTTTATAGTGGACTACCCTAGGTATCATCCAATATCCATTCTTTACCTTCTCAAGAGAGACTCAGTTGACCTCATTTGCCCAAGGAAAAGACACTAGTCTCCGGTCCTCCCATCACTTTTCATATTCTAAATTCTTTCAAAACCATTTTGCTAGGTTTACTCTTCATATCACCTTGAGCTTCATTACCTTAAAACCCTAGCAATCTTAACCTAGGCAAGCCACCCTTGAGTCAAAGGAGAGCAGGCCTGAAGTGAAGAAGAGGGTCGGTGAGGTGACAGTGGCTTCCCTCTGAGTTACACCGGATCACACTTGAGCTTTCAAACTTTATCCCTACAAGTGCGAGTTTGTGTGGTAACAAGCCTACTTGTGTAGAGATAGGTTGCTTGTAGAGGTTTAGGCCGACTTTATATTGTTGGCCTCCCTTACCTCTCATATAAATAGAGGAAGGACATAGGGCAGAGTCCTTTCACACATCCATCATCATTATTGTATTCTATTCTTTGTACTTGTCTTGTACGAAGCAAGACGCTGGGGTTCATGAAGAAGTTCTCCTCTCTTGGGCATAGTTTTCAAGGCATGCATGGTTATTTTATTATTGTGGGAGAGGTTGGCACACTTCTCTAAGGCGCACCTCCTAACCAAGGTCAAGCAACCACTAAGGAAGCCATCTCTAATGTGCAAATCCATCATGAACCATTTAGGGGTTGATCATACACCATGTGCTTCAAACCTCATGAAGCACCCCCAAACATGGTGTAAACACTTTCGGAGTAACTCCAAAACCTAACACTCCCTCTTTATGAGGAAAGTGTTTTCACCAACACTTGTCAACTCCCTTTGCAACTCTGCCAAACCTGCTGCAGTCTTGGAATCAACCACCATCCCCTGAAAAGGCACTGCACCCCGTGCTATCACAGTGTCTGAGTGTTTGATCCACACACTATTGGCTATTTTTCTACTATGTAGTCATAAGAAGAGTAAGGACACAAACAGCTCAAATAACTTTATAAATTTACAAGTCCATAAGGATGCATGCGAGTAATACACTTATCTACATGTTTCTGGCATATCATATTCACATTCTTAAGTGGCCCATGATTTTGATTTGGAAAAGGTATTTTTTGAATACTTTCATTGTTTCTAAGGGGAAAAAACCAAACATATTGCATGTCACAATCTTTCTTTGTTGTAAATTACTCTGATAATGAATGGCACTAAAGGAAAATATACTTCACTTCTCTCAATCAAAATATGTTTTAATGAATTACTTGCAGTTTACCAGGTTTTCATAATGTATTATCTGATTCCCAGCATCTTGCAGTACAAACATTGGCTATGTGGAATCTATTCTATACGTTGTGCAGCAATCAGGTGTAAGTGGAGTTACCTGTGTATGCAAGACTATCCAAGGAGAAAGGCCTTTCAGTACTGAATTGAGAAGTACTCATGTTGATATAGTTGGTAATTTTGATGGAAAGCCAGTGTGGTTTATTGTCTCCAGTCGAAATCCGAAGTATATTTCTTGGTTATGTAAATGCAACAGGAAAGGATTGAAAGCACGTTTGGACCTGCTTCTGGAAGCTGCATTGGCCACTATTATTCTGCAACCAATTTCCATTATTCTTTGTTTTGCCCATGGGATTGAAGAGATTGTTTCCCAGAGACTCAAAGAGGAGTTTGGAGCTGTGGAGGTTTTTTATTTTAAGCAAAGAAATTTTGTTATACAAAATAAAACTGAAGAATGTCCAGGAATGCGAGGGACATCCTCTCAATTCAATATTTTTCAAGATGTAGAGGGTGGTGAGTGGGTCAATATTCTTGGTATTAAAGAAATGTACACAGAATGTGCAAGGAATGATTATGAATGTGGTCATGCCGGTTCCTCAAATAGAAATCAAGATTGGGTGACATTTGAGATTAAAATTGATCAAGAAGACAGCATTGACCACAAATATCTCGAGTATGAAACTGGCAAGGTCATATGCGGGGACAAAAAGTTTCCTGAGCACAACCATATCCAAGAAAATGGAAATTTGGGTCAATTGGATAATTTGTCTGGTCTTACTTTAGGACTGTTGGAAGAATGCACCCTCCCGTTGGATAAGAAGTTTTGTTCTTTACTTGCCGCAATGGATGCGTTATATGATAAACCAGTTGATGACAAAGGAATAATCAGTTTGAAAAACAGGTTGATTAACTTGGATACAACAGCCTTGGTGGCACTTGTATCTGGTTTAAGCAATGGTAGTGCAAAGAAGTTGGTGGAAATGTCAGAGCAGGACTTGAACAATCACTTCAAGAACACGGCTAACTTTATGAGGGAGCAGGTAACGATCACTTGGCTCCAGATATTTATGGAGATTCTAAGCATTAGTTTATTTCAAATATGATTATGTGTTGTTTTGAATTTGTGGTGCAGGCCAAATCTGAACTTGAGCACCCCCTCTTGGAGGATGTGATATCTGTTTTAGAAGGAAAGAAAGCAATGATTTGTGACTATACTCATGAGGAATTCAAGAATCTCATTTCAATGTGCAGTGGACCTAACGAAAAACGAAGGGCAGAATGCTTGCTAAAGCGTATAGTGTAAGTTACTCATGCCAATTTCCACGTAGATGTTTTGAACCTGAATTTAGTGTAGTGTCACCCAACTTTATCTTTTTTTTAATGATTATTACTCGAAAGGGTTCTGTTATTTTTGTTCATAAATTTGTAATCGTTTAGTAAATGTCAAAACTAATTAATTTTGCATAGCATAGAAATCAGTTGATCTTAATGTAAATGACAGGGTTTTACCAAATAAGCCTTCCGTTCGTGTGATGGGCCTTCCTGACACTGGTAAAATCAAATTGAAGCACAAACTGATCTTTGGTACTGGAGATCATTGGCAGGCTCCCACTTTGACTGCTAATATGGGGTTTGTAAGAGCAGTAACGCAGACAGGAATGTCCTTATTGGTATTAGAGCATAGACCTCGTGCCTTAATTGGTGACTAGTCGAAAAACACATGAGAGCTTCAATGATAAAATGGAAATTTGTTTCTTGAAAATATTCCAGATCTGCTGTTGTATTCAGTAATTTTATTATTTTTAATTGAAAATGCCTACTACCTTTGTGTCAATATAGTTGATGCAAGAGTTCTATTTAATATTTTTTCCTTTGATATATCTCTATATAGAAATGTTCGTTAAATATATTCGCTATCATGGCCCTTGGATAATGGTGAAGTGTTTGATGCTTTACAGGACATGGGAGATGGGAAATCTCTAGGTATAAATAGGCTTTCTTTTGAATTCTATAGGCAACTACGGTTTGTGGTTGGCGATGATTTACTAATGGTTGTATTCAACAATTTTATTTTATTTTGATGGAAAATTGTTAGAGATAATGGTCATGAATAGATAATAAAGCCTTAGGATATTTATAATAAATTGATGTAATCATAAGTTAATGTAGTGATTACAAGATTAGGTATCTGGAAGTACATGTCTACTCCCCCTCTCTCCTCCATGCAAAGAGACATTGCATCACCCAATATTTATCAAATGATTCTTTTATATCCTTGTCTAAACTTTTGTGTGTAAAAAATGACATGGTATCAAACCCACAATGAGAAGTGGAAAAAGCAGGTGAGGAGCCAAGATATTCCTATGATCATAGATGACATCGATGGACTACAATCACACACAATTGGACATAAACAAAGACAACCCGAGCATAGAGATGAGTGTTTTTTTTATTTTTATTTTTGTGTATTGCAAATAAATCATATCAGATTCCATGGGGTCCGTGGGAATAGTAAAGAGGAATAGAATTTTAAAAAGGGCTTGAAGAGCCTAGGTGAATATCTCATAAAGAGTTTACTTGGTAAAAAATTGACGGATTTATGGGATTGGGATAAAGAGATTCCGTTAAAGGTCAGAGCCTATGCTTGTGCCCATCATGAAGGATTGCCATCAGTTAGACTGTCCTGAAGAGTAGACTTAGGGGTTAGAGCACGAGAAGAGGTTTTATTGACCAAAAATAATAAGCCTTACGTATTCTTGCAATGATTGGAATATATGTTGGGATGTATATTGTCCAATTTGATATGCCTTATATTTAAGGGTATACATGCCAGTGTATATTCCAACCATTGCAATATTGCATAGGGCTCAGTGTTTTCCTTTATTGATGTCATGAGAGTAGAGTGGTGTCTTGGCCTTAGTGTTTTCCTTTATTGATATCATGAGAATAGAGTGGCATCTTGTGCCATGTTTGCTAGAGAGTAGGGTCTTGTGTCAAGTTTGCTAGATAGTGGGGTCCTATGCAACGCTTGTCAAAGCCACCAAAAAGGGGATTGTCATTGTGGAGATTGTCAAATTTGTGACAAATCACAGAATGAGACTATTAGAGTAGGACCTATAACAGAGGGTAACAACGTTGCCATTGGGAGTAAGAATGAGACTATTAGAGTAGGACCTATAACAGAGGGTAACAACGTTGCCATTGGGAGTGAGTAAGTTGTGGGTTGTTGGGATAAGAGTTTTAAGCGTTGTCATGGTTGAAACCTACCAGAACAATGGGATAGAGTTGTTGTGGGGATTAGAAACCCACAAATTGCAGCCTCATGAGTGAAGTGCTTACACATCGTGAAGAAAAGCAACTATGACAGATTGTTAGTGTCCATTTGTCCAAGCAGCTATCTGTCCTGTGACATGTAGGGCTGAGAAAAGTTAGTGGGGTCGATTTACTTGTTAGCATGCTCTTGTATAAGAGAAAAGTCCATGGGACAGATTTTTCTCAAGAGAGGGATCTACTTTTCATAAGAGGGACCAATTTCTTACATTTTCTAGAAGGTGCATAAGAGCCAATGCAAAGTTTTACCACACAATCTCACACCCAAAGATGAAATGTCCTAACATCTAGATGGAGACATGTGAAACTAGGAGGCTGGCCACTATCACCTCACTAACACTCTACACTTTAGACAAAGGTGTACCTAAGTCAAGGGGGGATTTCCTATGGTTGATGGGCTCACTTTGTGTGGTATGGAATGGGAGTAAAGGAAGCCTAACAACAAACATAACCAAAAGAAAATGGGAAAGTTTTAAAAACAAGATGGGCTTGGAGAGGAAAGGCTAGGGGAAACCCAGTGCCTTATTAGTTGGGCTATGGAGTCATAACTGCAATCTATGAGTGTGTTCTACTAAGTATTTGTAAGCATGGGATAACAAGGTGTAGAAAGGATAGCACCTCACAAAAGGAGCTCCACAATCCAAACTAAACAGAGGAATTGTTAAACATTCACTCACTATATGAGATCTAGGGTTTTAAACTTCTTCTCTCTAAGGCAAGGTGTAAGCTTACACTCACAATTAGAGGTTTAATACTTTAACTCCTCTCATCAAGACATGATGCTCCCAACTTTAACTTTTGTCAATCTAACCTGCAATCAAGCATACTAGAGATACACCTAGAACAATTCTGCCACACATATAAGATTGTACAAAAACAACAACATAACTTACATAGAAAGTGCATTCAATTCCTTTCTTGGAGCTAGCATGCTCACAAGTTCTCCCATTGATCCTTTGTTTCAATCCCAGTTACAAATGGAGAGAGCAAACTTTTATATAGGTTTTAGCTCAACTCTCTTGCACAATAAAATATTATTTTCCTAAGAAAATACTAAAATAACAACTACCTATGAGTGCTAATTAGGTCAAGAGCCCATGGAAAAGTGTTTGGATACAATGTTCTAGATGATAATAGTGTCACATGTCACATTCCTCCATCTTTATCTTCATGCAAAGACAATTTGGATGCCATTTGTCCTCCTCATATGCAAGGCACTCTCCAAGAGATAACTACCTTAATAAAATAATATAAATTGCTTGGTCAATGAGGTAGAGCGCTTTCCCAAATGTGTGCATGGATGCCAAGTGTACAAGCCTCTTGATGAGGGTGCTCTCCAACAAATAACCCCATCCAAACAATAATATTGCTTGGTCAAATTAGTAAGGCGAACTTCCAACTAGGAGAGTAATTTTCCAAGTGCTTATCTTCATTTATGTGTTCGACAACACAAATATTCCAATAGAGGACGAACATCTTCAGTAACCACTCACACAACCAGATCAAAGATCAACACATCAATATTTTGACGTGGTAACAATCCTACGGGGAAACATCCACGGCCCCAGTCAACGCGACCACTTGAACAATTTATTAATGCAAAAGAAAAATATTACAGAGTGATTTGCAAGAGAGTTTCTCACAATCGATCATTGGCAAATGACCCTCCATGCTCTTTAAATAGAGATCATGGACCAATCGGGTGTTAAGCCACGGATCAATGTAGCCGTTAATATCGAGGAGAATATGATCAGTCAGATCACTCTATGTTAGGAACATATCGTGATCGTCAGATTACCTAACTACAAATGCATACTAAAGAAACACACTTTTACCTATAGACACATTAGACCAAGTTGATCTTAACTCCTAAGTGTCTAAATCCCTTAAGAACAACTTGGAATATGATTGAAGGATTTACAAAGGCGACACAGTAGGAGAAGGAATGAAACATTAGAGCCTATCCCCCTTTAATGACAACTTCCTGAACTCCTAACATAGATCGAAGTTTGGAAAACTTCACTTCTGTAAGAGACTTTGTGGAAATCTCTACAACTTGATCTTCTGTAGGGAAAAATAGCACTTCTATAACTCAATCATGGATGAGATTTCTGATGAAGTGCATGTGTAGCTCGATGTGGCAAGCTTGATGGCACTCTGATTGTTGCACCAGAGTGTGGTCGGATGCTGCTGCTGGAATCCAAACTCTGAAAGGATCTGTTGAAGCCACAAGGCTACCTGACTTGTATTAACCGCTACTTGGTACTTTGCTTCTGCTGAAGAAAGAACAATAGCCCATTGTTTCTTACAGGCCCAAGTGACAAGTCTTGAACCAAGGTTGAAAACATAACCTACAGTGGACTTTCAATCATCAGGGTCGCCAACCCAATTTGAATTAGTGAAACCAACCAATAAAGGAACCCCCCTTGAATTGTAATGTATCCCGAACTAAACTGTACCTCGGACATATCGAAGTATCCCCTTAGCTACTTTCCAATGGCTTTCATGGGGTGTTTGCATATACCCAGCAACAAGACCAACAACAAAGGAAATATCAGGATCGGTATGAGTCAAATATAAGAGGCTACCAACTAACCGACAGTACAAAGTTGCATCAACTTCGGGAGAAGTACAGGTGGCAGCGAGTTTGACTCCATATTGGAAGGGAGAAGGAGCTGGTTTAGAATCTTCCATGTGAAAGTGATGAAAAAGGTCAAGCATACTTAGATTGGGAAAGAAAAATTTCTTCCTTGGTTCGCAAAACTTGGAGGCCAAGGAAATAATGCAAATAGCCTAAGTCAGTGATTTTAAATTTCTTCTTAAGCCTGGCTTTCACATGGTTTAAAAGTTTAGGGTCACTACTAGTGAGGATAAGATCATCAACATAAAGAACAATGATTATGAGATGGCTTCCTACTTTCTTGGTATAGACATTAGGATCAAAATGGCATCTAGAAAAGCCAGTGTCAAGAAGAAAGCTGTCCATTTTGGCATATCAAGCTCATAGAGCTTGGTTAAGACCATAAAAAGATTTCTTAAGGCGATAAACAAGGTTAGAGTCATTCTGGACATAGTTAGGAGGTTGATCCATGTAGATATCTTCGTGCAAATCCCCATGCAAGAAGGAGGATTTGAGATCCATCTGATGGACCTCCCATTTATGTGAGGCTGGAAGGGCTAGAACAAGGCGGATCGAATTCATTTTGGCTACAGGGGCAAAGGTTTCATTATAGTTAATTCCTTCAACTTGAGAAAATCTTTTGGCAACTAACCGAGCCTTGTGTCTTTCAACATTTCCATCTGATGCATACTTAATTATGTAGACCCATTTACATCTGACAAGTTTTCTTCCTTTCGAAAGAGGTACAAGATCCCGAATATCGTTTGCCATTAAAGAGCGATACTCTTCATTCACTGTTGTATACCAATCTGGATGACCTGGAGCTTCTGCAAATGCCTCTGGATCATGAGTCTCTGAAACTTGAGCCAAAAGAGAAGAGGCTTGTTGGAACTGTGAACGTGTCTGAAGCCGATTTGAAGGATCATCGACAAGATCACCAATTGCTTCTTATGTTGAACGGACCCATCTAGGAAGCGGTGGTGTTGGTGCAAGTTTAGGTTCAATGGATTCGTTTGGAGGAAGGTGAGCAGGTCGAGGTGGATTTTCATCCTCATTGTCATCATCTGAAGAAGAAACCAGAATAAGAACAGAAGAAGGCACAAACGCCGAAGATGGCTCGCAGGTCAAAGAAGGCATAAACGTTGAATTAGGCTTGCAGACAAAGAAAGTTTTATCAAATTTAACATCTCTTCTAATAATAATTTCATTACAATGAGGTTGAAGAAGTCTGTAACCTTTGACATGTTTAGAATAACCAACAAATATGCACTTCTCACTTTTAGGCTCCAATGTTTTTCTTTTCTCATTAGTAAGGTGAGCCCATGCTACACTGCCAAATACACAGAAGTGACTGACATCTGGCTTAATTTTATTCCATGCTTCTTTTACTGTTATATTTTTTAGAGCCTTTGTGGGAGTGCGATTTACTATGTAATTTGCACAGTTAATGGCTTCCGCCCAATACTTTAGACTTAATCCCTTAGATTTGATTATACAGTTAGCCATTTCTTTTAATGTGTGGTTCTTTCTCTCAACAACACCATTTTGCTGTGGTGTATATGGAACAATGTGTTGCATTTGGATGCCCTATGCTGTGCAGTAACTTGTAAATTGATTGTTCACATATTCGCCTCCATTATCTGTTCTTAATCTTTGAAGTTGATGCTTTTTTGCAAGGGCCTTGTAGGCCAAGAACTTGTCAAAAACTTCGCTCA
>JASDQU010191323.1:0-16376 GCA_032191745.1 Picea mariana
AAATGTTTGGTCGAGTATTTACCAAATACATCAATGACCCAATTAGTTGTTGATATAGAGTTGGATCTACTGGATCAGAATCTGGATCTTTCACTTTTCTTATATCCGCATTCATAGGAGTGTCCATGGACTTACAATCCATCATTCCAAACTTCTGAAGGATCTTTATTGCGTACTTTCCTTGTCCAAGGAATACTTCACCACGCTTCTGCCATACTTCTAGTCCAAGTAATAATGCATGAGACCTAAATCTTTCATATCAAATTCAGAAGCTAATTCCTTCTTGCACGGGATGATGAGAGACTCTTCACCTATTATGAATAGATCGTCAACATATAGTAGTAGAATTACAGGTGCATTGTCCACGACTTTGTAGTAAAGGTTTGGATCTGCATGACTCTTAGAGAAACCAAGTCTCGTTAGATAGCTGTCCATTCTGGCATACCAAGCCCTTGGAGCTTGCTTGAGTCCATATAGAGTTTTCTTTAATCTGCAAACGTGGGTGTCTTTGAAATGTACCTCAAACCCTTGAGGTTGTTCAATATATACTTCTTCTTCAATTGCTCCATTGAAGAAAGTTGTCTTTACATCTATCTGATGTAAGTTCCATCCCATGGAAGCGAAAAGAGATATGATAGCTCTGATGGAAGTATATCTAGCCACCGAAGCAAAGGTTTCGTCATAATCTTCTCCCTCCTTCTGGGAGAACCCTCTGGCTATGAATCTTGCCTTGTATTTATCCATGCTTCCGTCTACTGCATGTTTGATTTTGTATACCCATTTTGAAGTTACCACTGATTTTTATTTAGGTCTAGGTACGATTTCCCATACCTCATTTTTCATAATGGATTGATGTTCTTCCATCATAGCTTCTTTCCATTGTCCCTTTTGAACTGCTTCTTCAAATGTGGCAGGTTCTTCATCTAGAAGCTTCGTCATGTATGCTACATAACTTGAGAATCTTTTAGGTCTTTTACTCCTTCTGAATGTTCCTTCTGGAACCTTGAGTCTTTCTTAGGGATGATTTTAAGGATGGAAATTTAATTTAAAATGTAGAAACCTTGGCGAATCTTACTAATCCTTCATATGTCAACTATAAATGTTTGGCGATATTTTTTTAAAAATATTAAAATTTCTAAGTATTTTATATAGGTTTTATAAAATTTTGGCTATTTTTAAGGTAAAATAATTTTATCCTATAAAATTTGGGCGAATCATTTTTAAAATAGCGAATCTCATTTTTGGAAAAACCATGGAAAATTAGCCCATGAGCGAAATTTAGCCCCTAAAATCATCCCTGGTCTTTCTGTGTCTTGTAAGGTGGCTTCAAGCCAAGCTGGTCATTTCTTGGTTTTAGGTACGATATCTGAATCAATGTTTTCACATGGTTTCATAGGATGATCAGGTTGTTCCTTTTCATCATTTTCGTTTTATGTGCTTTCTTCATTAGGCTCTTCAATCTCTTCTTCTTCAATAGTTTCTTCTATGGATTTCTTGAAGGCCATCTTTTCATTGAATGTTACATCTCTGCTGAATTCGATCTTGTGTTGTTCTGGAATATATATTCTATAGGCCTTGTATGAATCACTGTATCCTACGAATATCCCCTTCTTTCCTGAGGGTTCTAGTTTATTCCTTTTGTCCTTGGGAATGTGAGAGTAAACAAGACATCCAAATATTCTTAGATTTTCCACATTAGGTTTCTTACCTGAGAAGGCTTCTTTTGGTGTCATGTCCTTCAATATACGATGAGGACTTCTGTTCTACACATATATTGCTGTCATTGTTGCTTCTCCCCATAAGAACATGGATAGACCTTGATTATTCAGTAAGGCTTTTACGGTTTCTTCAATAGATATGTTCTTTCTTTCTGCTACACCATTTTGTTGAGGATTATGAGGAACAGTCAACTCCCTCCTAATCCCTGCCGATTTGCAGAATGCAACGAATTCCTTCAAGGTGTATTCTCCTCCATTATCTGTTCTTAATGTCTTGATCTTCTTGTTCGTGATGTTTTCAATCTCTACTTTGAATTCTTGGAATTTGCTGAATACTTCGTCTTTTGTATTCAGTAGATATAGCCAAGTATTTCTTGAATTATCATCTATGAAGATTATGTAGTAAAGAGATCCTCCTAGAGATCTAACTGGCATCGGACTGCAAACATCTAAGTGTATTAGATCTAGGATCTCCTTAGATCTGTTGTTGTTGCTTGGGAATGGTTTCTTGATATTATTCCCAAGGGCACATCCTTTGCAAATTCCTTCATGCGTAGATTTCAATTCTGGTATTCCTTCAACCATTCTTCTGAGAAAGGGTAATGATTGATAATTAATATGAGCATAACTTCTATGCCAAAGTTCATTAGGGTTGACTTTGTCATGTACGAGAGCTTCTTCATTTTGTTCTAGTAGTCTATACAAATTTCCTTCACGACTTCCAATAACCCTAGCATTCTCTATGCTGGAGTCTTTATGCCATGATAATAATTTTCCATCCACGAAAGCTGTTTTGTTTCCTTTGTCTTCTAGGCAAGATATCGATACAAGATTCTTTTCTAAACCAGGTACATATAAAACATTTCTTAAGTGAACATTGTTACCTGATTTCAACTTGATGGAGGCTTGTCCAAATCCTTCGACTGGGTAAGTGATTTTGTCTCCAAGCTCTACCTTGTACGATGTCTTCTTCTCATTTAGGTTTGAGAGTCTGGCTTGATCTCCTGTCATGTGCCTAGAAGATCCACTATCGATTATACACATGTCATCTTCAATCGCTCCAATGAGTGCTAAGTAGTGTAAAAGACTTATCGTTTCACTCATGTCTTCAGTTGACTGGTAGCTGGTCATGCTTTGATCCAAAACTTCAACTCTGACATTTCTGTCTTTTGAGATAGCCAAAAGGTGCGTTGAACTAGGGCGCATTTGAATATCTTCTCTTTGAGCGAGATGCTCCATCACAAGGTTCCGGATTTGAGATTAGAGTTTCTGCAACTGCTTCTGCTAGTAACCCTAGTGGTAGTGTCTTGGAAGATGCTCTTGCTAGTAACCCTAGCGAAAGTTCCTCAACGAGCTCAATATCCTAGCGGCTATGCTTCCTTGCAGCGTTGAGACTGAATGAAGGAGGTGTGGGCCCATAACCTGTTAGAATATTAGGGATTGTGCTTGTTTTACCATTGACAATACCCTTGTCATCCAACCATAGGTCGAAGCCACCCTCCGAGCACCTTGACCTTGACGAAGAAGAATCTTGGTAGCAATCAATAGTCAAGCAAGGCTAATGCACCAAGCAAGAAAGTAACCAAAGCTGATCAGATAGTCCAACCCAGAAACTAGCGCAACATCTTCCTTAGAACTTGCGCACAAAACTGCCAGACTGCATTGCGCACAAGTGACTTTTGCAATTCTGTGAATGTGACAAATGAGAGACTGATGCCTTGTATTTATAGTATTTCTGGCAGACTTGCCTGGGCCGACTTCTTTTTCTGGGTACTAATTAATTCATATTATTTATCTTTCTTTAGTTGACATCTCGTCTAGGGTTACATTCATTTCTTTGCTTCCTTCCAGAATATTCTAATCTCGTCATAGGTCACAATAGAGGTTCATACCTCCCGAAGCTACCATAATATCAACATGACCATCATCAACTATAGAAAACACCTCAAATTTTGAATTAGATAGAGTAGTGTTCCAAGGAATGATTTTTTTCATTACACCACCAAGAGTTTCCAACATAAGTGACAGTGGAGTAACATCAAGAAGCACAATGTCGTTAACATCATTTGCTAGCACTCCAACCTAGACCACTACCCCTAGAGCTACAACTTCATTTAGATTGACAATGGAATTTGGATCTTTGTTAGTCACTCTCATGACAAGTTCCTAAACAGTAAGAATTCTAGTAGACCCACCAACCAAAATAATTGCATCCAAGTCCTTGTACGACAACTTTACATCTCTTGATGAGGTCTTGACGGGAGTTTTCAACCTATTAAGAAAATCAAAGCACAACTCTTCATATTTGACCCATGTAATGGTTTTCTCAATATGTTTGGGACCATCTATAATCATTGTTATGAATGGAAAAATAATGTTGGTTTGAGTGAGTAATGAAAACTGAATCTCATTATTCTTTGCATTTTATGTTAGACGTTGAAGAGATTTTTTGTCTTTCAACAACTCTACTCCCTCATCTCTCTTAAAATTTGAGGCCATCAGTGAATAAATCAACCAACAATAATTGTAGCGACCCAACTATAAGATAAATTGAACAACCCAGGGAGCAAGGGGCGGCTCACAATGCGTGTATGGCTTGTACAACCGCGTGGGTGAGAGGAAACAAACCAAGGAGGATCAATTCTCTCAAGTTATGAAATTACAGTCTAGCTAAGTAAGAATTCACCCATAAACAAGAATTTGACTGAGAGATAGAGTGCATACAACCTCCAAGGAAGAGAAATAATGCCCAACAACTTGATCAAGGAGAAATGAATTCTAATTGTTGAATACAGAGGATAGAATTAGAAGTTTATCTATTAAATTATATTATCTCTTTTTATACAACCATTTATCCAGTCTGAGGGATAATATGGATGATATGATTCTATGAGATATTATATTTCACTACACATGGAGAAGGAATTGATTTAAGCTTGAACTAGAAAACCATATAAATTAAATGGTAGTGAAATTGAGCCATGGATGGTGGCTAAGCTCAGAGTATAATGCTCCTACATTTGGTTATAGTGGGAGATCATCCTACAATGGATGTGTTATTTCTATGTACAACTTTCAAAGAAATTAATTGAAATCATCTCATTGATTCAACAAACAACAACATTGCTTGAGGATTTATTATAATGGAAATCTTCAAAGTGATATATAACTAAAACAAGCAACTAAACCATAGAACACAATAGTGAATTCACACAATAATTAACTCACAATAAACATAGTGATTTTACCTTGGAAACCCAAAAGGGAAAACCAACTTCGAATGGGGCTCAATTTCTTCATTCCAACAATCTCTAGTTACAATGCTTTTATGGCTCTCTATGCATCTTCCTCTCTTGACCAAAAGAACCCTTTGAAAGTGAAATTAATGGAAGAAATACAAAGATATGGGGGTAAAGGGAAGGCCAACAACCATGACCCTTCATTTTCCATTCCTCATCCTTCTCTCCCGTTCTATTTTTCTTATTTCATTTAATTGTCTTTTTTTCCTCTCTTTTTCTTTTGTCTTATTCAACTTTTACATTGCATTGATTTGTATAGTTTGTCAACCTTCATAAATTTTTGAATTTCTCTTACAACTATTGAGTCTTATAACCATTCTTTGGTTCAGATCACACCTCCCCATTGAGAGGATTTTGGTCTCCAAAAGCTCGAAGGAAACCAAATTGGGTCAATGTGCCTTCTGTCTACTTCTCTGGAACAAGACTTTGAATCTGGATCCTAGCTACAACTTTAACTCTAGCTCTAGCTCTAGCTACTGGATCTGGTCTTGGCTATGGCTCTATATCTGGTTGATTGTTCTCTTATTCCCACAATGAAAAAGTCTACTCACTGACTCTCATCTCTGAGTAATCTTCATATTTGAAATCTACAATCAACACCCATCCCCATCTCTATCTTAGAATTCGAGATGGTCCATCTTGGTAATCAATGAATCCAAGTTGAATGTCGGTCTGTTGGTTCAGTGTGACACCAACACATTATTCCATCATGTAGAAATTTCATAAGGGAAGTGTGTTTTTCATTCTCTTTCTAGGATCAATTGCTTCTCGACATGGAAACAACCCTCTGGTGCCTACACCTACTTACAATCATGTCATGGAGTTCTCCAAAATACCCCCAAGGTCATTGACCTCCATTTATCAATATCTAGAACATCTCCAAGATGGGGTTCTTTGGATGAAACATCAAAAACAAGAATTGGATTGTAGCTACCCTTGGCATCAACTTGTTTTCCATCTTGTCGGTGTCACTAACCTCCTCTGCTACTATAACTCCTTTGATAGCCACTACTCATTGGGTGGGAGATGTAGGAAACTCTTCATCTTCTACAATCTTCACTCTCCACACTCTTCTCTTGTCTGTGCAATTTCTAGGGTGATGCTATGGATTAATTCACCCAAAAAATCATTCCCAATGACCATTCAAATTACAATGGTGGCACAAGTTATTGGTGTTGTTGTATGGACTTATTTGCGTGCTCATTTTTTCCCTGTGCTTTTTGAGTTTATTGTTGGCTTGGGGAAGTATTCTTGCCACTCTTCCTCTGAAAACATTCAAGCCTATGGCATATGGATTTCTTCTCCCAGCATGATGCCTCAAGATGGCATTTCTTCTTTCAAAATGAGCAAGCCTCTAAATACCAACAATCGACAACATTGTGGCCTTTCCTCTTGTAGCAATGACAAACAAGGGATGTCTTATTTGAGGTAGGCATCTTGGTCTTCTTGTTCTTCTTTTCCTATTTGTTTGGCTTACTACTTCTTATGAGTGATGGTGTAGGTAGAGTCTTCAATCTCTTCTCATTTTTTCCCTTCTTCAATCTGCCACAAGAAGGCTAAGAAGGCAGTGGGCTTTCACCTACATGTACTACTAATCTTTCTTTTGATGAGCATGCCAAATCTGACATGTCTTTAGCCTTCACAAAAGTGGTCTTCATTGTCATGGGATTTTCCCTTCTACCATCAAAACCTAATCCTTCATGCTTGACCCATGGTGTAGCTATAATGGGGCTTAGGGTTCCCTATCTTCTCTTGCCTAGCTCTTGTCCATCATAGCCCATATGCCTTAGTAGTTTTGAGTCAATTCCTTTGATATTCTTTTCTAATTCACCAAGATTCTCTTGAGAAATGTCTACGGGAGGTGAACTTACCATAGTTGTTTCGGTCATAATGTTAGCTTCAATAATGGCAATGGAAGGTAGCCTTGCTCCCCGATGCTCTTGTAAAAGTGCTTGGAGTGTTTCCAATGCCTCCTCTGATCCGATGATATTGAGAAAGAAATGGAACACACATAGAAATATAGAGAGTACATCAATACAGTGAAACCCAACTTCTATTAATGAATGAAATAGTGGACTATTGTAGAACACAAATTGGCTAGAATGGTGGTAGCTTATTCCTAAAGAGAAAGAGATGTTGGTTACACTCATTCGAAAAAAGATGATTACAAAGAGGTCAAAAATGGCCTTTCATCATGAAGCCTAAAAACAAAGAGGAAAAAAACATAAACATCAAAACCTTAACCCTAAAAGATGAAACACCAAAGGTATTGTGGGCCCGAGGTGGTTAGTTGATACGTCAACTTTCGGGGGGCACAACTTTTGCATGCGATTTCTGTTTGGGGTGCACGATAGCTCGTTGGAAAGAAATATATGAGGATTGCAACTTTTGGCTAAGGCTAAGACATGTTGAAAGCAACCCCTAGCCCCATGAATGTCCAAAAAACATTGTTTAGGGCCTCAAAACGGCCCTAGAAGTTTGAGACCCGAAAAATCATAGACAAAATGCCAAAAAGATAGAGAATCGTTGAGTCAGTGGAAGAGGTGGGTGGCCACCAATATCCACCTGGATCATCCTCCTCCTTTGAAAAATCTTGTTACAGTTGATTCATCACCTAAGTGATCCTATATTCTTTCCAGTTATCTAATTGAATGACCTTCTCTCCCAAGTGTACAAGTTGAGATTTGTGCTTGTGCCAATCTGCCATAACTGCAATAAGATAGTATTTCCATTCATCAAATCTCTTCTATAGCATTGGCAATATTATTTTTTATCTCTCAAGGTTCTTCTCCATCTCTACCATCCTTTGGTTGAACATTTGGACCTTCTCTTTCAAGTGTTCATTCTCTTCTTGAAGTTAAGCATTGTTGGACCTTGAATATTCCAACCATTCTCTATTTGCTTTACCCATGTTGAGGTCTGCAATTTTCTCTTCAAATTTCTGGCATTTGTGTCACGACCAAGGATGCAACTTCTTTAATACCTTACGATCTGATGCAGACCCCCTACCTCAGCAGGGTTCACTGACCTCTCGGTCTCTGGATCGCTCTCTTCCCTGAGTCGAAATGGCTCTTCAGGCTCCTGCTGGAACCCTTTGAACGAATCCATAGGTCCCTTCTTCCTCTGGCACATGCCTTGAGAAAACCTGCACGCTCACCCCCCTTTTCGACGCTCTTCTCTGTTCTGAACCAACACACGCCTCGTTGTTAATTCCTTTCCAACTAGCCCCTTCTTATCTGGTGACCTCGGGCTATGACCCAAGGCTTAAACAACACTCTTTTCACATTTCGGGGTTTCGGGACTCCTGCATGCGAGCTCTCCCAGGATCCTTGTCCTTCGAATTGTTGAAACCCAAAATAGAGCCTAGCTCCCACTAGCTCCTACCTTCACTCCTAACTCATATGAACTTCGCCCCGTGACCAACGGCTAACATCCAACCGACTCCCCGGGTTTTCACGTTTCGACGATGTGGAGGGGTTAACTCCTTGTCCCTCCAACTCTTGGTTTTCGAAAGTACGAAATCGTATCTACTACAAGATCAACGGCTCTGAGCCTTCCTTGATCTAACGATCCTGTTTCTTTCGAGGTTTCGTGATTCAGGGAATTGATGATGCAAGGGTCCCGCTCCTTTGTCTTTCGAATCCCCGGTTGCCGAAATGCCAAAATGTCTTGGCATTCGATCAACAACTCACAATAGCCCTTGAGATCTACAGTCCACGTCCGGCCTTGCTATTTCTCTATTTCACGATTCAGGGTTTTGGGAGACAAGGACCTCTGTCCTTCCAACTCGCGATACTTGAAATCACGATGTGGACCAACGGTCTAGATCTGCCTGTGATTGACGGTTCGAATCTTTCAGGCCTTTCCCCAAAATCTTGACCGCTTGCCACGTGTCCTCCTGTGGACGGTCACGATGCTTTCAGGATTTTGTCGAGTCCTCTCCTTCGCTTCTACGAGGGTTAAACCTCGTTCTCCTCTTTCCAGATCCGATGGCTATTTTTCCTTTATGCAAGATCTGACGACTCAGATCCTTCCTCCCGTGCTTTGAGACTCTGAATGGTCCCACCGTTATCTTCTGTGCAGCTTCACCTAGTCCAACGGACTGTGGCTACTTGTACGACATTTGACGGCTCAGATCAAATATTCTGTGTGTCTCCCAGGGACTAAACCCCGTGCACGTATCTTTGATCCAGCGGCTCTCATGCCACTGCGCTCTAGATCCAACGGTTGGCACATTTTTGCAGTTTCACGTCTCTGGGAATCGAAAGACTCTCCCTCTTATGTTTCCCGGTTTGCGAAATGTCGAAAAATTAAAATGTGCGCCCCTTACTTCAAGATCAATGGATGTTGATCCTTGCTCCCAGATCTAACGGCTTAGATCTGATCAACTCCTATGTGCGCTCCTCTTGTCTGCCTGGATGTAGATTCAACGGTCCAAGTCTTTCCTCCTAGTGCCGATCCAATGACAGTTGTGCTCCTCCTCCTGAGCTTGCGCCTCTTCCATTCCCCTGGAATAAATTCGACGCTCGAAGGTCTCGGCCTTCGATGCTTCCCTTGCGAGCCCGGTAAATTTGGGTCTCGTCTGCATTATAGAAACGCTTCCCCTCCTGAGCTTAGTCAACTCAGAAACCTCGAAAGGTTTCTCGATCTTCTACTCCTTTCTTCTGTTGCTCTATGTGCAAAGGCACTGTTCCTCCTGAGCTTCGGGACTTAGAATAAGTCCACCCTTGCACACTCTTTGTGCTACTGAGATTTCCTCAATATCAGTTCCAAAGTATTTCTTGAAAAGAAATGCTTCACGCCCTCTTGGCGCTCCTTTGCTCAATGCACACCTTGAAGAGCCTACAGAGTGTTCAGTAACTCTGGTTGTCTTCGAACTCGACAAAGAGTTCTTCTCGTGCACACTTGCACCAACTCAATGCCCGCCTGACAGAGCTTCTACAGAATCTCCAGAGATTCTGTCTCTTCTCTCTGTGCCTTCCTTTGCATAGCTCGTCCTCCAAGGTGTTCAAAAACCTTGAGGATCCTCCTTAAGTCTTTGAATATTTTTGGTGTGCACTCCTTGCACGTTCTTTCTGACTCCGCAGAGCTCAAATGCACACTCCTTGCGCTGGCTACAGAACTTCCAATGTTTTGTTGTGCACTCCTTGCACGGCCTAAAGAACCCATATAGAAACCGACAAACTCATAAACAGATAGTAAAATATATCTATAACCTATATCTACAACATACAAGTGACATTCAAATGCATAAACATACATAGATAATTCATGGGTAGGAAAAACTGCTTTTTGTATTAATCTCCAAATGTCTATACAAAATGTGTTTTTACAAAAACTGGACTGCTACAAAGTCTCAGTTCTCTCCCTCGAGATCTCTCTACCTGAGAATTCTCCTATTCTTCCTCTCCACTCTACTCCTTGACAGACTCATTACAAAAGAGGGCTGTCTTGAGCTTATCCTCATCCACCGCCTCTGTGCTATCGCTATCTCAGAGTGGCTCCTACTCCTACGGCTACATTACACAAAAGGAAGTCGCAGACCTAACTGATTTGGACTTAGCTGCAGGTAACCATTAAAGGAAACCTCAACCACTACCTGTACAAAGGCATGATCTAGTCTCTATCAGCCTTACAACATTAAATTCAAATTCAAATTTTGAAAAATGAGAGGGTTGCACCTCTCCCTTTCATGAATGCGCGTTGGATGTGTTGGATGGCTGGCGCTTATGCTAAGTTGGAGCAATGCTCCTGCATCATACTCCTTAGCTGGAAAAATCATGAGCTCCTACTCATGAGCTCCTCTTCTCCAGTGTTGAAATCCACCTGGATCCCAAACTTTCCCTTGGAGCTGTCCTCTGGCTCCTCTCCAGCTATGTTGTTGTTGTTGCTGCTGCTTCTTCTTCCCTGCTCCTTGTTGTTCAACTTCCTCCTGCTGACTGCTTCTTGTGCTGACCTCAACATCAACCTCTTGATCTTCTCAATCACCCTGTCCAACTGCTCCAGTGGCTGGCTCTCCTTATGCAGTCTTCTCTACTGCACTTCTGTCTCCTCAATGGGCAGATCTGCTCGATCTCCCTTGCTATATTTATCTCTCTTTGTGGCCCTAAGTGGCCACTCTGTTGCAGACTCCATATCTGCAGTCTCCTCACTGAACTGCTGCTCAGCTTCTTCCTGTGGCAGTTCTGCTGCTGCCATTTCTCCCCCTCGCATACTTCCAGCTTCTTCCAGCTTCTCCCTAGGCTGGTATGTTCCACTACCTACTTCTAAGTTAGCCTGTTGGATGTGCAAAATTTGCACCATCACCCTCCTTTCCAGGGCTTCCAAATCTTCACACAGGTCAGCAAAATCCATGATGTCTGCTTCCTCTTCTTCTTCTTCTTCTTTTGCAGCTTCCAGTACTGCAATGATTTCCTGTTCAGCTTCCTGGCTGAAAATTTTGAGCCATTCTGTTGAATGCTCATCTTCTGCTTCTTGGGCAAACATCATTGTCTGCTCCATTTCTTTCTCCATGACAGTTTTTGCTAGTTGTCCTCCTGCTGTTGTTGCATATGCAACACATGTTTTGGCCTCAACTAGGCTGCTTGGTAGGAACACCTCTATTCCTCCAATGATCATAATTCTCTTCTGATTCTCTCCTGTCAGCACTCCTTGCTGATCTGAACTCTCCTCTGAGTTCATGAGACTTTCAGACAGTCTCATCTCTTTCCCCTTGCCCACCTGGCAATTTGGGAATTTTCTGCTGCCCACCTGGTAGTCTATGAGATCGTCTAATCCCATCTCATTGTCCACTTGGAAATCTAAACTTTCACCACTGCCCCCTTGGCAGTACGCGGGACCTTCCACTGATCTCTTTCCATTGCCCACCTGGCAACTTGAAAGTCCACTTCTGCCCACCTGGCAGTTTATGAGATCCTCTGTTAATCTCATACCATTGCCCACCTGGAAATATGAATTTCCATGGTTGTCCTCCTGACAGTCTATGAGATCCTCCAATGATCTCATTTCATTTCCCACCTGGCAATTCGAAAATTCATCCCTGCTCTCCTGGCAGTTTATGAGATCTGAAACTGATCCCTCTTCCTCATCACTGAGGGTTTCTCCAATTTCTAGCTCACAGATGCAAACCAGCTCTGTGTCACTGAGGCTTTCAGCATACCTCAGCCACTTCCTCAACTCTTGTTGCTGTTTCCTGGCCAACAACTTTTGAACAGGCCATTTGGCTTTCCTGTTCAGAGGCCATTCGTACCTCCAGTGTACTTTTGCCTCCCGTTGCTTCTTCAATGTCAGTTGTTCCATTCTCACTCTTATCTCAGTGAGTTCCTTTCCAATCTCTGCTTTATTCATCTGCTGGTGGTCTCCTCTTCCACTACACTCATGGCCTCCAATAGCCATTTCTTCCTCAAGAACGTGACTGGTCCCTCTGGCTCAACCCTCCTAGCAAACTTATGGATCACTCTACACCTGAGAGCACCTCCATCTCCTCCTACAACTCACCTGGTTGTCTATTGACTGTTGCACACCTTGCAACAATCTTCACAGAGAATCATTACTATGTCTCCTCCTTCACCTGTCGTCTCCTTCGCCTAAAGTCTACAGACGAAAATATCAGCTCTGATACCACATGATGTAGACCCCCTACCTCAGTAGGGTCCACTGACCTCCCAGTCTTTGGATCGCTCTCTTCCATGAGCCGAAATGTCTCTTCGGGCTCCTGCTGGAACCCTTTGAACGAATCCACGGGTCCCTTTGTCCTCTGGCATAGGCCTTGAGAAAACCTACACGCTCACCCCCTTTTCGGCGCTCTTCTCTATTCTGAACCAACACACAACTCGACGTTGATTCCTTTCCAACTAGCCCCTTCTTATCTGGTGACCTCGGGCTATGACCCAAGGCTTAAACAACACTCCTTTCACGTTTTGGGGTTTCGGAACTCTTGCATGCGAGTTCTCTTAGGCTCCTTGTCCTTCGAATTGCCGAACCTCAAAATAGAGCCTAGCTCCTACCTTCATTCCTAACTCATATGACCTCCACCCCATGACCATCAGCTAACATCCAACCGACTCCCCGGGTTTTCGCGTTTCAGGGATGTGGAGGGGTTAACTCCTTGTCCCTCCAACTCTCGGTTGTCGAAAGTCCGAAATCGTATCTACTACAAGATCGACGGCTCTGAGCCTTCCTTGATATAACGATCCTGGTTCTTTCGGGGTTTCACGATTTAGGGAATCGCGATGCAAGGGTCCCGCTCCTTTGTCTTTTGAATCCCCGGTTGCCGAAATGCCGAAATGTCTTGGCGTTCGATCAACAACTTACAATATCCCCTGAGATCTACGGTCCACGTCCGGCCTCGCTATTTCGCTATTTCGCGATTTGGGGTTTTGGGAGACAAGGACCTCTATCCTTCGAACTCGCGATACTTGAAATCGCGATGTGGACCAATGGTCCAGATCTGCCTGTGATCGACGGTTCGAATCTTTTGGGCCTTTCCCCGAAATCTTGACCGCTTGCCACGTGTCCTCCTATGGATGGTCACGATGCTTTCGAGATTTTGTGGAGTCCTCTCCTTCACTTCTACAAGGGTTAAACCTCGTTATCCTCTTTTTGGATCTGATGGCTATCTGTCCTTTATGTGAGATCTGACGACTCAGATCCTTCCTCCCGTGCTTTAAGACTCTGAATGGTCCCACCATTATCTTTCGTGCAGCTTCACCTGGTCCAACGGATTGCGGCTAATTGTACGACATCTGACGGCTCAGATCAAATCTTTTGTGCGTCTCCCAGGGACTAAACCCCGTGCACGTATCTTTGATCCAGCGGCTCTCATGCCACTGCACTCCAGATCCAACGACTAGCGTGTTTTCACAGTTTCACGTCTCTGGGAGTCGAAAGACTCTCCCTCTTATGTTTCCCGGTCCACGAAATGTCGAAAAATTAAAATGCGTGCCCCTTACTTCGAGATCAACGGATGTTGATCCTCGCTCCCAGATCTGACGGATTAGATATGATCAACTCCTATGTGTGCTCCTTCTGTCTGCCTGAACGTAGATTCAACGGTCCAGGTCTTTCCTCCCAGTGCCGATCTAACGGTAGCTGTGCTCCTCCTCCTGAGCTTGCGCCTCTTCCCTTCCCTTGGAAGAAATTCAACGCTCGAAGGTCTCGGCCTTCGATGCTTCCCTTGCAAGCCCGGTTCCTTTGGGTCTCGTCTGCGTTATAGAAATGATTCCCCTCCTGAGCTTAGTCAACTCAGAAACCTCGAAAGGTTTCTCGACCTTCTGCTCCTTTCTTCTGTTGCTCTGTGTGCAAAGGCATTGTTCCTCCTGAGCTTCAGGACTTAGAATAAGTCCACCCTCACACACTCCTTGTGCTGCTGAGATTTCCTCAATCTCAAGTTCAAAGTATTTCTTGAAAATAAATGCTGCATGCCCTCTTGGTGCTCCTTTTCTCAATGCACACCTTGAAGAGCCTACAGAGTGTTCAGTAACTCTGGTTGTCTTCGAACTTGACAAAGAGTTCTTCTCGTGCACACTTACACCGGCTCAATGCCCGCTTGGCAGAGCTTCTACAGAATCTCCAGAGATTTTGTCTCTTCTCTCTATGCCTTCCCCTACACAACTCGTTCTCCAAGGTGTTCAACAACCTTGAGGCTCCTCCTTGAGTCTGTGAATTTTTCTGGTGTGCACTCCTTGCACGTTCTTTCTGACTCCGCAGAGCTCAGATGCGCACTCCTTGCCCTGGCTACAGAACTTCCAATGTTCTGTTGTTCACTCCTTGCACGGCCTAAAGAACCCAGATAGAAACCGACAAACTCACAAACAGATAGTAAAATCTATCTATAACCTGTATCTACATCATACAAGTGACATTCAAATGCATAAACATACACAGACAATTCATGGGCAGCAAAAACTGCACTTTGTATTAATCTCCAAATGTCTATACAAAATGTGTTTTTACAAAAACTGGACTGGTACAGAGTCTCAATTCTCTCCCTCAAGATCTCTCTACCTGAGAATTCTCCTATTCTCCCTCTCCACTCTACTCCTCGAGAGACTCATTACAAAAGAGGGCTCTCTTGAGCTTATCCTCATCCACCGCCTTTGTGCTATCGCTATCTCAGAGCGGCTCCTACTCCTACGGCTACATTACACAAAAGGAAGTCGCAGACCTGACTGATCTGGACTTACCTGCAGGTAACCATTAAAGGAAACCTCAACCACTACCTATACAAAGGCATGATCTGGTCTCTATAAGCCTTACAACATTAAATTCAAATTCAAATTTTGAAAAACGAGAGGGTTTCGTCTCTCCCTTTCATGAATGCGCACTGGATGTGCTGGCTAGCTGGCGCTGATGTTGAGTTGGAGCGATGCTCCTGCATCACGATCTATAAAGGAGGGACTTATATCCCACTCACTTCACCGACACAGATACCTTGTGGAAGTCTCTTTTGACCTTTGTTCTCAAGCTTATATAAAGAGCTCTATGTTTTGAAATGATACTAGGCCTCTATCCTCTTCCATGTACAATGATCTATCTTCCTCTCCTGGTTGCAATGCCTTTTCTTGGTTGTAAATTGCACACCACAACCGCTAGCTAGCAATGGTAAATAATAAGTGAGATTCCCAATGAATCAAAACCATTATGTCGGGTATCTAATTCTAAATAGGATTTTGTCTCTTATTGCAATTAGGTCTCTGAGTTGAAGTTATGGGTAGTACTCTGTGTTTTGTATATTTTACCCAACACTCAAGATTCTCATTAATGAAATAAGGGAACAAATATGTCTATTGTTCAATTTGACAACAAGATCGAACTGAGAAATATTATCCACATAAATTCTTGTCTCAATGGTTTCTTGACTTCAATGCTTATGCTCTGGATGTAGTTTTGAGTGCCAACTTCTCTACAACACCTCACTACTCACTATTCTTCTAAAAGATATGCGAGGTTGGTTTGTTGGCTACTCTTGGAAATTTTGATGTCCCTGTTGAAGTAAGTAACGTAAAAAATCCTATTTCAAAGTTCATAAATCCTTATGCAATATGGAACCTAAAATGTTTGTAATATTATGGAACATAATAACACTTATCTGACCATAAGTAACTATAGAAAACACCTCAGATTTTGAAGTAGGTAGAGTATTGTTTCAAGGAATGATTTTTGTCATTAGACCACCAAGAGTTTCTAGCCCAAGTGACGGTGAAGTAACATCAAGAAGCACGATGTCACTAACATCACCCACTAGCACTCCATCCTCGACCACTGCCCCTAAAGCTACAACTTGATCTAGATCAACAATGACATTTGGCTCTTTGCTAGTCACTCTCTTGGCAAGTTCTTGAACAACAAGAATTCTAGT
>JASDQU010191328.1:0-16822 GCA_032191745.1 Picea mariana
AGCCCATAGGAAAATTTTTCTAGATTATGTTCAAGGTGAGTTTGGACAAGTTCATTTGGGTGATGATGCACCATACAAAATTGTTGGAATGGGAAAGGTAAAAATAAATCAAACCAATGGAAACCAATGGTTGTTGAAACAGGTAAGACATATTCCATATCTAAGGAAAAATCTAATTTAAATAGGGAAGTTGGCAAGTGAAGGTTGTATATCCATATTTACAGTTAAGATGTGGAAGGTAACCAAAGGATCACCGATGATAGCAAAAGGAGAGTAGGTAGGTACATTGTATTTATGTACTGGTAATACCGAGTCTTCTATCTCTTTAGCTTATATAGGAATGGATGCAACACTGTAGAATCATAGACTTCAACACATGAGTGAGAAGGGGATGTAGATACTTCACAAAGGAAATTTGTTTCCATATCTTGAACAAATTGATTTGGATTTCTGTGAGCATTGTGTTTATGGAAAATTGAAGAGACTCATATTTCTCAGAGTTGGAAAAGAAAAGAATAGTGAAAGGTTAGAGCTTGTGCATATAGATGTATGAGGACCAACTCAGGTATCATATCTTGGTGGCTCTCATTATTATGTTACTTTTATTGATGATTCAACTAGAAAAACTTTGGTTTATTGCATTCGAAAAAAATACGATGTTTTTGATACTTTTAAGAAATATAAATCTTTGGTTGAGAATGAGACAGGAAAAAGGTTGAAGTGTATCAGATCAAACAATGGAGTGAATATTTAGGCAAGGAGTTTGATTATTACAGTTCATACCATGGGATTCATAGAGAGAAGACAGTTTCGGGAACACCACAAGAAAATGGTGTGTCAGAAAGAATGAACAGGACAATCATGGAGCGTGCAAGGAGTATGAGATTGCATGTTGGTCTTCCCTTACAGTTCTGGGTAGATATTGTAGATATTGTTGTTTACTTAATAAACAAAGGTCCTTCAATCTTTTTGGATGGTGGAATTCGAGAGGAGGCATGGACAGGTAAAAAGGTAAACTATTCTTTTTTGAAGACTTTTGGTTGTGAGGCATTTGTCCATATTGATAAAGAAAATAGAACAAAGCTTGTGGAAAAATCCAAGAAGTGTAACTTTATTGGATAAGATGTTAATGATTTTGGTTATTTCTTATGGGATTATGAAAATCAAAAAATCATTAGGAGTAGATATGTCATATTCAATGAGAAGGTAATCTACGAAGATCAGTTGCAGGGAAAGATACAAGAAAAAGAAAAACCAAAATACACAGTTCTTGATGAGATCACCAAAAAATAAATTCCAAAGGAGCCAGAAAATCAAAATGTACAACAACAGGAGCAACAAGTACCTCAAACTCCTGCAAGTGTTGTTAGAATATCTATCAGGTTAAGTAGACCCCCTAAACGATACTCTCCTTCATTGTATTATTTATTGTTGACTGATTCTGGTGAACCATAATGTTATGAAGAGGCAATGCAGGTAGACACCAAAAATAAGTGGGAGCAATTAATGAAAGATGAAATGGATTCCCTGGTAAATAAGCAGACTTGGGATTTGGTTCAATTTCCTGTAGGTAAAAGAGAATTATAGAATAAATGGGTTTACAAGTTGAAGGAAGAAGATGGAGGCAAAAATCAGTACAAGGATAGACTTGTTGTAAAGGGGTTAACACAAAATAAAGGTATATATTTTGATGAAATATTTTATCCTGTTGGTAAAATGACTTCAATTAGGACTATTTTAATTCGTCTGGTCGTAGAAGATTTACATCTTGAACAATTAGATGTAAAAACATATTTTCTCCTTGGATATTTGGAGGAAGATATTTATATGAAACAACCACAGGGGTATGAGGTCAAAGGGAAGGAGAATTTGGTATGCAAGTTGAAGAAGATCTTGTATGTCCTAAAGAAATCTCTAAGGCAGTGGTATTTGAAGCTTGACAGGTTTACGACAGAACAAGTTTATAGTAGATGTCATTCTGATCACTGTGTTTATTTTAAAAGGATAGAAAATGGAAGCTATATTATCTTGCTATTGTATGTAGATGAAATTCTTGTTGTAGGGTCTAATATGCATGATATAAACATTCTCAAGAAGAAATTAGCCAATTCATTTACGATGAAGGGTTTGGGTGCTGTAAAGAAAATCCTTCGTATGAGAATAACAAGAGACAGGAAAAATTGCAAATTGACATTGTCTTAGGGTGAGTACATAGAGAAGGTGTTTGAGAGGTTTATAATGTAGAATGCAAAACAAGTTAGTAAACCTTTGGCCAACCATTTCAAATTAACTAAGTAAATTTGTCCCAAGACACATGAGGATATAGAATACATGTCCAAGGTCTCTTATTCATTACCAGTTGACAGCTTGATGTATGAGATGGTTTGCACAAGACCAGATATTGCACATGCACTAGGATTTGTGAGCGGGTATATGAACAATCCATGTAAAGAACATTTGGAGCAGTAAAGTGGATTCTCAGGAATTTGAGAGGTACTGCTACTCATGCATTATCTTTTGAAGTTCAGACACTGTTCTACATGGATATGTTGATTCAGATATGGCAGGTGATAAAGATAGCAAGAGGAGCACCACATGTTATGTTTTTACTGTAGGTGGAACAACAGTAAGTTGGATTTCAAAACTAAAAAAGGTTGTTGCACTTTCAAAAATAGAGGCAGAGTATGTTACTTCTACAGAGGCTAGTAAAGAGATGATTTGGTTACAGAGGTTTATGGAGGAATTAGGAAAGAAGAAAGAGAATAATAGGTTGTATTGTGATAGTGGGAGTGTCATTCATCTTGCAAAGAATTCATAATTCCATTCAAATATTAAGAATATACAACTCAGGTACCATTTCATCTGATCCATCTTGGAAGATGTACATTTGATGTTGGAAAAGATACACACTAGCCAGAATCCTGCAAACATGTTAACTAAGGGAGTAACTGAGGAGAAATTGATTTCCTGCTCAGTTTCAGTTTGTATTCAAGCATGAAGATGAATATGAGAAATTTTACAGTTCCAAGAAGGATCATAGTTCAACATATACAAAAATGATGGAGTTGTTGATATTAGTCTCCAAGTGGGAGATTGTCGGTTGTGGAGCCCGATTATATTCTTAATTCAGAGGTCATTGTTTTCATCCATGTTTATACCCCATGAAGACTTTACACCCTGGAATAATGTACACTCCTCCACGTGGGGAAGTGCAGGGGGGGAATACCCCCCCTGCAAGTTCTGTGGGGCTATCCCTGACAGGGATTTAGGGGCGAAGCCGCTGAAGGAAAAATTGACTTGTAAATGTATATTGTAATTTCATAGTAAATTTGGACCGTTCATTATAAGGTCGTAGATCTAACAGTAGAAGTTATGTTAGGGTTTTTTTCCCTAGAAGGAAACCCTCTTTTATGTGGGAAATGTATTGCGGCTATGTATCCTTGTGAATATTGTATTATGAATTAGGAGACTATGAGAGAAAGAAGAGGAAGATACAATGGGTGTGTTGTAGGTTGTATCCCTTCATTTGCTGGATAATAATAAAGGAAGGACCTGAAAATTTCTTCTTGTATGTATCCCGCACTAGGTGAGCCATGTATATCTGAGTCTCTATTGTATTGTGTATATTCTGTGTTTTATTTCTGCATTTGTTTTATTTTATTTCTCCACTGTCCTATTTTTCTAACACATTGGACCGAAGGCTGGGTGCCGAACATGTGGAGAGCCACATTAGCAACGATATTATCCAATTGAGAAGGCCAGAGTAGCCAGATCATCAGGACCGACTACAGTTGGAGATATGGGCAATTCCCACAAGATACATGCATCGGTGAATAATCGCCAGACCGAGCACTATCCCATTATGTTCGATATGTCAGGTACGACCGCCAATCAAACGTTTAGTATTTTAATAGATCTAGGTTCTATAGAGAGATTTATTTCTAGTGCAGCACTAAAGCGAATTATGGTAAAGGCAGTCGAGCAAGATGAGTTCATATATGTAGAAATGGGATCAGGTGCCAAACATAAAGTTGGAGGAAAGGTTATGGGTTGTAGCATTAACTTGGGAGATTTTGTAATGAAGGTATATATTTATGTCATGATCTTAGGATCGTATGACATAGTGATTGGTATGGACTAGATAGAATCACATGATGCGATACTTAACTGTAAGACGAAATATTTAAGTTTGATAGATGATTTGAGGCAGAATAGAGTGATTTTAGAAATAAACTAGGGAGTGTCCTTAAGGTTTATTTCTTTCCTACAGCTATAGAAGAGTATGCGCAAGGGATTCAAGCTATACACAATCTTAGGGATAAACGAAAAGGGTGAGGCAAGAGGATTATAAAACCTTCCTTTAGTACAAGAGTTTTTGGATGTATTTCCAGAAGATTTTCCAGGTTTACCACCCAAAAGAGAGTTGGAATTTACGACAAATTAGAAACCTGGAACTAAACCAATAACGACGATGCCTTACAGGATGTCAACACCTAAATTGCAAGAGTTGAAAATGCAATTGAAGGAGTTGTTGGATTTGGGACTTATACGTCTGAGTGTATCATTGTGGGGTGTGCTAGTGATTTTTGTTAGAAAGAAGGATGTGTCATGGAGGCTTTGTATTGACTATCGTCAATTGAACAAAGCGACGATTAAGAACCAATATCCATTTCCAAGAATATATGATTTTTTTAACCAGATGAAAGTTGAGACAATGTTTTCGAAGATTGACTTGAGATCGAGATATCATCAATTACATATTAAGGAAGAAGATATCCCTAAGACTGCATTTAAGACAAGATTCAGACATTATGAGTTTATAGTTCTATCGTTCTATCTGACAAACGCCTTGGGGGTATTCATGAGATTGATGAATGGGGTGTTCAATGAATACTTGGACACATTTGTTCAAGTATTTATTGATGACATATTGATTTATTCTAGGATGAGAGAAGAACATGAAGAACACCTAAGATTGGTTCTATGATGTCTAAGAGATAACAAATTGTATGGGAAGCTATTGAAATGTTATTTTTACCAATCAAAGATTTATTACTGGGGACATATCATATCTAGTGAAGGTATCGTTGTGGATCCAATGAAAGTAGAGGCCATTATGGAATGGCCAGCACCGAGAAATGTATAAGAAGTATGTAGCTTTATGGGTTTAGCAAGATATTACCAATGGTTCGTCAAACGTTTTTCGAAGATAGAAAATCCAATCATGAAATTGTAGAAGAAAAACAAGAAGATTGTATGGACTAAGAAATGTGCCGAAGCATCGATGCATCCAAGGAGGGTTTAGGTGGAGTTTTGATGCAAGATGGTCGAGTTATCGCTTACATTTCAAGGAAATTGAGAAATCATAAAGAGAACTATGCAACACATGACTTGGAGTTATTAGCAACTATATATTCCTTGAGAGTTTAGAGACATTATCTGATTGGGCGAAAATTTGAATTAAAGACAGATCATTGTGGATTGAAGCATATATTTTCACAGAGTGACTTGAACATGCGACAGAGGCATTGGTCAGAATTACTTAGCAAATACGGATTTGAGATTACTTACATTAAAGGAATGGTGAATAGAGTGGCAGATGCGTTGATTCATAGACCACATGTATTCTCAGTAATACCTCTTAAGATGAATCTTCAAGAAAATATTCTAACTTTACAGATAGACAATGACTAGTATAAATAAGTTAAGGATAATATTGGACAAAATACCATGATGGTACCAAATTTTGAAGGTTACTCATTGGAAAACGATGGATTCTTGAGATTTAACGATAGAATTTTTATACCACCTAACGATGAATTAAGAAGTTTTATCTTGAGTGAAGTGCATCGACCAGTGTACATGGCTCATCCGGGAGTCACGAAGATGAAGGAAGACCTTAATCCTTTATTCTTCTAGAAAGGAATGAAGGCAAACATAGTTAGTTATGTGGAAAGATGTATAGAATGTCAGCAAGTGAAGTTTGAACATAGACATCCAATAGGATTATTACGAACACACACTATTTCTGAATCAAAATGGGGGGTCATTTCAATGGATTTTATCGTTGGATTTCCATTGACAACAAGGAGACGAGATTCGATTTTTGTGGTAGTTGACACCCTAACAAAGAGTGCACACTTTATTCTAGTGTGTATGACATATCAGGGGCCAGACGTAGCTAGAGTTTTTGTCAACAAGATTGTGAGATTACATGGTGTACCAAGAAGGATCATATATGATAGAGGATCGATGTTTACAGGACGATTTTGGAAAATTTTTCAAGAGGTCTTGGGAACACAAGTGAAATTTAGTACAACATATCACCCAGATAAAGACAGACAAACAAAAAGGAAGAACCATAATTTGGAGGATATGTTGCGTATGTTGTAATGGACGAACAAAAACCTTGGGAAGACTTCTTGCCATTAGTAGAATTTCTATACAACAACATTTACCAAAGTACGATTAAGATGGCACCATTTGAATTTCATTATGGGCGATCATTTCAGATGTCGTTGAGTTGGGATCGAATTGAGGATAGGTTCCTGGTAGGACCAAAAGTGATTCAAGAAATGGAAGAACAAATGAAATCGATAAGACATAGAATTAAAGAAGTGCAAGATCGACAAAAGAGTTATGTTGATGTGCATCGTGTTGACCACAGTTATGAGGTTGGTGACATAGTTTTATTGTGGGTAAAACCGCACAAGAAATCGATCAAGTTTGGGAAGGGTGCTAAACTCTATCCTAAGTATGTGGGACCTTTCGAGGTTGTGGAAAAAAAAGGACTTGAGGCTTATCGACTAGATTTTATTGATTATTTAAGGGGTATGCACGATGTATTTCATGTATCTGTTTTACTACATTATGTTAGTGATCCTTCACATTTTATTGACATGATTTCTTTGTAGGTGTTAGACGAGGGTGCTCTCATGGCAGAGCCAATCCGCATTCTATACCATCGCATTCGAAAACTATGGCATCGAATAGTTGATCAGGTCAAGGTCCAATGGAACAACTGTAGTACACATTAGACTACCTGGGAGGATGCATACAAAATGGATCAACAGTTTCCTTACTTGTTTGATATATTAGACATTTAGATCTATGTCAGATACATTTATTTACTTGCTTTTATATATTGTACAAACATTGAGACGAAGTTTAAAACAAGAGGGGGTGCATGTAACATACCTTCCTACTGAGAATACTTGTAACATCCCCAAATACCCATGCCGAGCCATGCTACTCCAAAAAACTCTTTCATTCTCTGATACCATGCTGTAACATACCCAACATCCAACTGAGCTATGCCACATAAATTTTTTGAACTGCATGCAATTAAAACCTATACACACATAACTCTTGTGGAACTTTATATATCAAATGTATACAGACAAATAAATTCTGTAAGTGCATGGATTCATACTGAAATAATAGTAAACATATACATGTAGCATATATAGGAAATACCCATAAATATAAAGACAATTATAACCATACATAGGATAAACCCATAAAAATAAACACGTAAATAATAATGCAGCATGTAAATTTGTCACACAATTGACACTTATCTTGGTAAGAATATCACCAACTGCGTGCATACCTTCCATGAAACTCCTAGCCTTAGACCACACTGCTCATCACTCTCAGCAGTGGGTCACCCCCAAGATGGGACTAAATCCACCCGGGTAAAGGGGTTCCTAACTAGGCTGATGTATCATAGACAACAGGAAATACTTTATGATAGATGCCAACTAAAACTAACAGCCTATAGTCCCTCATTCCCCACATGCCTATCCCACCCCAGGAAGTGTGCCCCTTCTCTGCTCAATAGTCCTTCGACTTCCCCACTTCCTTTCTAGGCTTCAGCAACAGGCTGGACAACAAGTCTCAGAGCCCTGTAGTTGTAGTTTAGCACCTTCGGAAATCAATTTCCAGCAATTATCTCACCCATAGAGATTTCTCATGGGCCTGACAACCCGCCTCTTCGATATCCCACGGGCTTGAAAACCTGCTTCTTCAGTCCATCTCCCAAGCTAACCAAGTACACAAACAAGTATGGCTATGGATACAAGTTCAAATACAGTGACATGAAGGTATGGAGATCAATTGATTGTGTGACTAAAAGATCATGCAATGGTTGAATGGATGACTTAATGATGGAAGTAATTATGGGAAATGAACTAAGTCTAAACAATATGTATGCATGTCCCCAACTTGACACTTGTCATGTTGGGAGCTGCTTTGGCCCAATTGTCCCCATCCTTAGAACTTAGGATAAAATAATTATCCATACTATATACTTTTAAGAAATATTAATATAATATTCCTTTTTGGATTAAGCTCCCTAGCTTAAACCTTTTCCCTAAATTTTAGCCCCCCCTTTCCCTAACTAGTGGAGTTTAGTCCCCCATACTATTTTATCATGGTCGGTCTGCATGCAGCGATATATTTTATATTAATTAATAGGCATATACAAAAATAGGCTCACTGGACTTTAACATCTAGGCTCTCTGGCCTAATCAAAACATAAGAATCCTAGCTTATAATAACTGGCTCACCAACCTATAAAACACAAAATATACACAAAATCTCCCTGGCCTCAAAATCATGCATACTTAAGTTGTGGTGCATGGTATCCTGGAATGTCCACACTTCATTGTTTTACTGTGTAGTACATGCGCGCACTATGCCATGAAAGGTGCATACAAAATAATATCAAACAACTCACCAAGTTAAGTACATTTTCATTTACATTTACAATTGGGTTCGGCCTAGGGATATTACAACACTTTTATTGACTTATTCTTTGAAGAAACTTGGCGTGCAAGTGATATGATTTTGATACATTGTGATTTCATTTCAATTATGGGTTATATATGATGATGATGATGTGTTGTGACTTATTATTATTTTGATGTATATGTATTGGTAGATGCTATTGATGATTTTTCCTGAGTGTGTAGGACACATGACAAGTTATGGATGTTGATAGCATCAATGAACTTCCTTGGACTCCAGATTGAGTTAGGGAGTGGATCGTATTTGTTTGAGTATTTCATTTTACGCAATTGTGACATTTGATTGATTACAGTATGATTTATGTATATGGATTATTGACATTATTTTTACAGTGGATGCAGGCTTGACGATGCTTTCTAATCCAACTCACATAAGAAGTCAAGGGGCCATGCACAAAAACCATACATTTGAGGGAGAGGTGTGGAATCATCCCTATCACATCCTACTAGCACTCCCACCATGGACGAAATGGTATGTTAACAATTACCTAGTTCAAGAGGTCCATGATGTCGTGAGGGAGGACTGAGACAGTCGCTCACGAAGATCTCTAAAGGGTGCAGAATAAGGAGGAATCCTTATTCCTTAGAAGCCCTTAGTCTCTCACAAGGTCGACCAAGTGGAGTGTTCACTACTAGGGTTGGAAAAACTTCCAAAACTAGTCAAAGGCGAGTGGAACCCTTGGAGGACAGAGGTGCATCTTGAAGGGCATGTTGCGTAATTAAAACTTCAGTCAATAAATCTAGGTGGCCTAGAAAACATTGAAATGATTAGACCTTGTAATAAAATAACTAATCAAACAATAAATTATTAATTATAAAGCCTAACAAAAGTCTAAGCCTAAGTTTAAGTCTAAATTTAATTAAAGGACTAAATGAATTATGACATAAGTTAAAATATTTGAGAATATAATCAAACTCTAGGAAAAGGGGGAATAAAATGTAAAGGTTGGATAAAATGCACATGTGTGCATGAAACTAAAAAAAGAGATTTTTAAATAGAAATAAATAATAACCTGAGAGAATAGGTGTAATAGAAAATAATGTCGAGTCACCCTACCACTAGTCTAACTAGAAGAAGACTCTTAATCCAACTCTAATTAAGATCTAGTTAGGAGACACTCATTAAATGAAAATTTGGGTAACAAAGGGACAACTAAGAGCAAAAATAGGAACACATTGGAGAATGTGAGAGAATTTGGGATTTTAAATAAAATAAAAATGGAAATTACTTGTGCAACTTGGGGAGAGTGTGACAAGCATCTGGGTGAATAATCTTAATTAATTTGATCTAAAAATTTAATTATTTGTGCACGAGGACATGTGTCAGTGAAGAAATTTATATAAAACAGATGGTGTAGAAGAGAAAAGGATCTCACTCATTCTTGATAATGTTATGCTGCCAAAATTTTTTGGACTTTGTTTTACTTGTGAGAGTTGGGATACCAAGCTTGTAGAGTGAATGGAAATTCTTCCTTGCAAGGCAAGTCTTGTAGATATTGTTTGTTGGTTTCTTGTGTGTGGCCCCTTTGTGGCTCAGGGAGGCTAAGGGGGAAGAAGAGTACCCCTAGCATTAGCTGGGAGGTATTGGTCAAGTCTTGGGATTGGAAAGTGAAGACAAGGAGAACGTCAACAAAGTTGATTCAGTTAAAATCACCAGCAACGATCTTCAGTTGGTTATGGTATTTTAATTTTCAATTCATTTCATATTCTATGAAAACATGATGTAATGTATGGCATATTTATATGGACTGAATGAGATTATTACAAGACAATATTTTCTATTTATGTATATGTTTATGCAATAAACGGGGGTTATTTCCTAGATTACCATGTCAAATATACTCTATTTTTATGGATAATTATTCTTGCAAACGAGAATTTGTGAGGTGGTTGTAAAAGATCCTATTACGAATCTAGGTATAGTATCAATCACAAATTGAATGTTACCCAATTACGATTAGATTATTGATAAGTTTAAATTATTTTTTGTACTTCCAATATCTTTATCCGCTTTGTGTGTTCAAACCTGATTAATAATTCTCTGACTGTTATCTTTATGCATTGCTTGAAATTTTCCTCCTTAAGGACAATAGTTCACCTAAACGAGTTACAAAATTTTGAAGACACACATTGATGTTCATTAAGAATGTGAGGCTCGAGTTTTATGAGTTAGGTTGTTTACGTTTCCTTGGGCCTTATGTCTACCATGCATGATCTTCTTGGGAGATCATTGCATTTTGTAAATATGCCCAACGACCTTGGAATATTCCAGGTGCCTTAATCGATTCTGCTAGGCAGTGGGATCAAAACATTTCTGAGGTGGTTTGACTGATCCTATATTAATATTTTCTTATGATCTCAGATATTTTGAGATTTCTTCATCTCCAGTTAAACGTTCTGAGGTCCAAGGGAAATTCTCGAGAAGGAATATTGGAATTTTAACACACAATGGTAAGAGTCTTGCTTACATATTTTAACTTTCGAAGAAGGATTTCGCGTTAAATATCATTGCCCGACAGTTTGGGTTCGTTAGAGAACTCACAGTTACCACAGACTATTTGAAATCTCATCGTTGATTTTTTTTGGTAGCTAAACTAGTGAAAATCTACACCAATGAAAACTTATGTCGGTTCTCAAACGACTTACTGCACTTTAGAAGCCTATAGGAATTTGCAGGAAAGATTTGGCGATTGGAGTGGCCACATTGCGGTTGTTGAGAAAGAGTAGGTGTCAAGATTGCTTGCGTAACTTTGTAGGTGTCTGATTGACTGTAAATCATAGAAAAACCACCAGAGAAGCTTCTTGTAGTGCAAGCTAGAGAATAATCGTAAAGGAGATTTCTGTACGTATAGAGTTCAAGTAAGGATGTGAGTGTTGGCATGGAGGATAAGAAATGATTAGGAAATACCACGAGATCAGGCACACACTTATTACTAAATTTCACAGACTGTGAATTGAAACTTTATTACTTTTAAGGAAAGAATAGTTGGAGATTCCATTACTTTTGAACAATTGGAGATTCTGTTACTTTTTAGATCATCCTCAGTTTTGCTTACGGATATTTATTTGTCAAACTATCATGACCAAATTTATGAGGTTAAGAGAGAGGAGTTGTTGAAACACAACATCCATTTTAGAGAACGAAAAATAATTCTAATCTACAGAGGAAACTTTTAAATCCCTTGACCAACAGAAGTAGTTTTAAACTTGGAGAAATAGATAGGGGATTTTGGGCTTCTTCCCGTGCCATCGTTCATAAACATCTGGATGTTTACTTCAATTTAAATGGTATGTCAACTGACCTTTTCTCTAATGTCATTGGAGTACAAAAGGGAACCTTGACCCAACCTATCTTGTAGATGTATGAATGGTGGAACTTCTCCTCCATTGATACTTGTCTTGTCTTGTAAACCTATGAACACCCATATTAATTGTAATATATAGGTGTTCTATATGAATTTAAAACATAGAGTTAGTGTAAGTTATTGAGGTTGTTTGTAAGAATTGTAATTTGTGGTATTTTCTCCTAGTGGTATGATCCAAGTGGATATCGGTGGCCGCCCACCTATTCCAACTGGTTCATTTTGGCATTTTTTCAGCTTGACAGTTTGTTTCCTAGTTTTTGAGTCCTAAACTTTCGGGGCCATTTTGAGGCCCTAAACAATGTTTTTAGGTATATCCATAGTTAGATTGTAGATGTAATTAGATTTTGATGGAAACACGTGTATTCCTCGGATATACCTTTCCAACGGGCTATTGTGTGCCTAAAACGAGGTTGTATGCAAACGTTACACCCCCGGGAAGTTGATGCACCAAAATACCCAAAACGAGGTCCACAAAACTATTGGATTTTCATCTTCTGGGGTTAGGGTTTTGGATTTTCTTTATGTTAAAAAAGGCCTTTAGAGCCTCATTGTAAATGATCTTCTTGTGATTGTGAGTAGCCATCACATCTCTTCTCAGAGATAAAATGCCACCATTCTAGCGAGTCTTTCACTCTGTATTTTTATAGTCTTTGTACATTTTTGCTCATTAATAGAAATTGTGTATGACTGTATCTCTGTGTTTATGGTTGCATCTTTGATACATTTATGCTATATTATTGGATATCTGGGAAAGATCTGTACATTTATTTATTATATCTCCAATCTCATTTCATGCCGAAAACAATCCAGATCAATGGTATCAGAGTAGGTTTCTCTTGATCATTTTTCAGTGCATGTCCCTGATGAGGTCCGAGTATAGAAAGTTGGGTCTCGAGCTTATCTCTCTTGAATAAAATTATGTTCACACACCAAAGAAACCCTACATGGAAAAAGAAAATAAAAAGGATAGAGAAAAATATTCAATTAATCTGTTGCTTCAGCAAGCTCTCACGCGATAGAGGGATGAAATGATGGAGAATTTTTCTGACATCCTTCAACACCTATCGATAAAAAAGGGCATGTCTTCATCAAGACACCACTTTAGAGGCACCTCGCCTTTCAAGGTACAAGTTAATTTTGATATTCTCGTATTTGAAAGATAGATAGATGCGGATGCCCTAGACAAATGGTTAAATCTGCTAGAAGGTTATTTCTCTATTCACAATTTTTTTGATAGGGAAAAGATCACCTTCACACTCCTTAAGCCTCTGCCCCATGTCAAACATTGGTGGGAAACTTACTAGGACAAAATTTCCATAGAAGAGTCTGGAATATATGGGGTTGAGCCCACTTGGGATTGTTTTGTGGATGCAGTCAAGGAACAATATTATTGTGTTGGCAACTATGAAGAACAATACATGAGATGGACCACATTGTGTCAAGAGAGGGGCCAAGTAGTGTCGAAGTTCACCAATACCTTTCATACCTTGCACACCAAGCTGGGTATCAAAGACTCTCAGAGACATTTGGTTGTGAAATAATGTGGGACTGTACATAGATAGATCCAAACTAAAATGGATTTTGTTGACATCTCATCACTCGGTGTTGCTTATCGATATGTTGTTAAAATCAAGTAGAAAATTAAGAACCTGAACAAGCAGGAATTCAGGTCTGCAAACCTAAAACAACCAAAGTATGGTAAAAATGACCTTGACAAATAACCTTCAGAAAACCATTCCAAGCCATAGAAAAGGAAGGGTAACGAAAAGATGAAGAAGGACACTGGAAAATTGTGTGATTTCCACAAAATCCCCTGGAACAACACTGATGAATGTCTCTAAAAATAGTCATTGGTGGTCGATATCAAAGACAAGGAGACGAACACTAATTTAGAATCTGATTCAAAAAATACTGATAGAAGACAAATCATCGACGCAGATCCCACCTTTATTTTTGTGACTACAATAATTCAACCAGAAGAACCAACAGATCTTGAAGAGGGGGTGCACATTTTTCATTCATAGATGTGGGTGAAAGGGACCCCACTACATTTTATTGTTTATAGCGGAAGCCAAAAGAACCTCATCTCAGCAAAGGTCGTCAAATAGTTGGGATTGTCGACAACACCACACCCACAACCATACAACATCAGGTGGATTCACGAGGGATGAGATCTTTGTGTCAACCAACAATGTCGATTGTAATACGACATCCAACCCTTCAAGGATGAGGTATTATGTGATGTTTCCCCGTTGGATGTCTATGATATTCTCTTGGGCCAGCCATATATGTGGAAGTGCCATGATGTTTATGAGTATCGACCCCGTAGTTTCATTGCTACTCTGGGGGGTCATCTCTATAGAATACCAGAGGTAGTTCCAACTATTATACTACCTAAAAAGTTTCGCAAGGTGGTATCTCATACTACAAAATTCAGCTTCTTCACAATATGTTCAAAAGGTGAACAGAAGGACACTGCAACCACTACAGCCTCAGCCCAAGCACTTTCTATCCAACAAAATTTGGTCGAAAAGGCTATAGAAAAGCGCAAAGATTCCTTCTACACATGGTCATCTCATGTAGCTTGAATTTTTGAACGGATTCAACCACACCAACAACAGGTTTGTGACATCCTTCCACAAACCAAACAACGCGGCGTCTCCAGCAAGGTAAGTAACTCACCAAGATTCAGATTCATCAATTGCTTTCCCCTCTCCCCTAGGAACTCAACGCAATGGATACCATTGCTTTCTGAGAAGGGAGTATTGATCCAGGTGGATATTAGTGGCCACCCACCTATTCCAACTAGCTCATTTTGGCAGTTTTTCAGCTTGGCAGTTTGTTTCCTAGTTTTCAGGTCACGAACTTCTTGGACCGTTTTGAGGCCCAAAACAACGTTTTTAGGGCTCGCCATAGTTATATTTATAACAAATTTAGAGTTTGACAACAACATGTGTAGTCCTCAGATAGACCTTTACAACGAGCTATCGTGTGCCTAAAACAGAGGTTGTATGCAAAAGTTATGCCCCCGAGAAGTTAATACACCAAACTACCCAAAACAGGGTCCACAAAACTATTGGCTTTTCATCTTTGAGGGTTAGGGTTTTGAATTTTATTTATGTTAAAAAAGACCTTTAGAGTCCCATTGTAAATCATTTTCTTGCGAATACGAGTAGCCGTCACATCTATTCTTAGAGATAAGTTGCTACCATTCTAGGGAGTCTTTCACTCTGTGTTTTTACAGTCATTGTATATTTTCACTCATTAATAGAAATTGTGTATTACTGTATCTCTGTGTTTATGTTTGCATATTTGATACATTTATGTTATATTATTGGATATACGAGATATCTCTATACATTTCTTTATTATATCTCAGCACTCATTTCGTGTTGAAAATAATCCGAATCATGGTACCATGCAAATTTTTTTATATTTAACACGACTTGTGATGTTTTGTTTTGTGACTAACTTGCTAAATTCTAAATTCTAGAGAATTCTTCAAGAGTTTAATAAGATGAATTTAGATTATGGAAACATTGCGAGTATTTGTGAAGTTCTTGTCTCTAGCATTTATTGCTCCATAACTTGTTTTCCTTTTTAGTGATGATAATATTATATAGGAACCTTACACTCGTGAGGCCATAAGATGAGGATTATCATTATAGGTGCACATAATTGGTTATGTTAGTTATTAATATTAAATTAAATTAAATTAAATTAGTATTATTATCATCATTTGTATAATAATGATTGATCTTGCATAGTGAATTATAATACCGATTTTGATGGGAAATAGCGATGTTGTCGTATTGTTTAGATACAGAACATTTAAGACATTGAAAGGTGAATGATGAGTTATGTCCTTGTGTATTGATGGAATAAGTTAAGTCAGGTTTTAGAATAAATAGGTTGGATGGTATATTAATTATTAAATTTTAGTTGTCAATTATCTAATTAAAGCACTCACTTAGAAAATCATTATAGTTGGGAACTTATGTACAATTGAATTGGAATGCCTAATATACATTATGCTTGATAGTAATATATTGAAATTGTTTGGATTAAGGTGTTTTAGCCTTTATATCATGAAGTTTAATTATTTATAATTAAATATGCTATTTTTATTTGAAAGTTATAAAATGACATTGACAAATTTTAGAACTTGGCGATTATTGGCCTATCTAGTTGACATTGGTTGAGCAACAAAAAGTTATTAATAGTAAGTGTATTGGTGTGATGTCACGATTCATTGAGTTTATAATGATGTAATGAAGATTAGTTATGATCGATTATTATTTATGTATCTTGATTAAACTGCTTATGTAAATTGTCGTGATGAGTATTTACTTGTTGGGAATGTTACAAAGAGGATATGAAAATACATACTTCCATGTTTCTTAGAACAATCATCAGTCCTCAAACCTTTAATGGTCAAAATCAATTGGATGAATCTTGGACTTGAGCGTTGATTATGTGTCTTGGAGGTCCTAAACTTCCAGGTAAGTTGGGCTGGTAGACATCTTTGTTATTTTTATGCGATGAAAATAATCTATTAGTTATAGTGATGTTGAATTTGATTCTTGTCATGTTGTGATGTAGATGAGAATAGAATGTGTATTATTTGAAGTATGTTAATATCTCCTA
>JASDQU010191329.1:0-12146 GCA_032191745.1 Picea mariana
GCCTATGCAGGTTGCTGTTTGTTTAAGGTTTGACCCTTACTTTATAAGTTTCATATGAAACCAAAGGGCCTCAACATATTGCTGTTTCAAGGTTGTCTTCTTGTTGATAAATAAGAAACCAAAGAGTCTAAGCATATTGTTGTTGTTTCAAGGTTGCAGTTTTGTCGATGGACTCTTGGGATAAATAAGAAACCGAAGGGCATAAACATGTTGTTGCTGTTTTAAGGTTGCCTTCTCGATTCTTGGGATAAGACTCTTCATTGTTACTCTACTTACTATCCTCGATCATTAATGGTTTCCACTGATCCATTGAGTAATCTAAACATTAATTGTTTCTACTGGTTTCCACTGATCCATTGAGTAATCTAAATGTCAATGGAGTAATGTAAATGGGAGTGAAAGTAGTGTCAATGGAGTAATGTAAATGGGAGTGAAAGTAGTGTCAAGCTCTATCTGAGATGTTGGACCTTTGAATCAGTGGAAGAAAGCATTCGTTTTATATTTGTCATATTGAGGAATTGTTGTTGCATTATACATAGAAAACAATTGTCAGACCTTGAGCATGTTTCGTCTTGAGATTTGTGACTGTTTTTTCCATTTGCATGATGATGGAATGAAGGTGAAATTGAAAGCTTAAGGCTAAATTCTTTGAAAAAAATTTGTGGATATTAATCCTATCAAGATGACCGTTGTGGGTATTATCCTATCAAGATGCTTAATTGCATAAATATCTTGCTGGATTATTTGCAATCGGTTATAGATAGAAAGTAGAGCTTCATCTGAAAGTGAGTAACTTCTAAAACATGGTTTGGGTGACAATGAGCTGATATAAATATAAAAGTTCTCTGAAAGGTGTTCTCAGTTACAAGATATCTCGAATTACCTATTGGAAGATATGTCTACCTGAAATAAAATTCGCCCACCAAAGAAAGTTTTAAAATCGGCCACGCAAAGAAGAGGGAAGTGCCCTAAGATTGTTAACTTCTTTACTCGGTAAAAGTGAATTGTTATAGTTTATGATCAGTCTTATGTCTAATGATTGGAGGATTGTAAAAGGGATGCTTGCTACTGGGATGTAGTTTGTTGAGATTTATGCTGTTGCGTATAGTTACATTTACTTCAACCAACAACCATTCCTCTTTCATTTACGTAATTACAAGTGGTCGATATCGTCAGGTCAGCAGGATCTAGGTTGATTTTTGTTTTCTTGGAGGAATTTTGAAAGATGATGTGCAAAATACGCCGGTGAATTGGGATATCATGGCTTTTAGACTGTTTTTATGAATGTTGCATACTTGCTGGCCACTGACAACACCAAAATTGGATGGCCTACGAACTCTTGCATTTAAGCATCCAGCAATCAACCACGTACTCGTAATCATTGCGCAAATTGTAGATCTGTTTTTGGGAGAGCCAACCAAGAGAGTTATGGAGGAACAGCTTTCACTTTTATCCCTTGTTTTCAAAAGCAAATTGTCCCGGAAATTGCACAGACTGTCCAGGTCTGTGCAGATATTTAAGCAAGATTGCACAGAATGAGAACGTTGAAGACATGCACGAATGACAAAAGCAAACTCCTAAAAACAAAAGGGGGACCTGCAGGGCTTCGTGTATTTCCCTCTGAGCCAAATGATGCATGCAACATAAGAAGTCTACTCTACTCTTTTCAGAACTGTGGCAGAGTGCGGTTATGCATGTAAGGTAGGCAGCCAGTATGAATCCAAATTTAAATGCTTCCTGTCGAGCCCCTACGACTGAGAATGAGTCGGCCAGGCGGGAGGAGGAGGAGGACGACTTTGGAAGATAATTTTTCCTTCGATGTGACTCTGGTCAAAACGCACCTGCAATGAAAACCAAAACCTGACATGATTTCGTAACTCAATCCGACAGCACTGCAAATACTGCACAGAGGATTAACTCCGGGAGCACTTCGAGGAAACTGTAAACAACATAGATTCACGTGTTCAAACCCCAAATATAATGCCTTTTGTCCCCCTGTACTGCCAGGGGCAATTATTACAGGCGGGTATGATAGCAACTATTCGAAACCGCTCTCTTGTTATTCTAATAACGCAACATGCACCTGTCATGTCTCTGTCCGGTACTGGATCATGGATTGCCATTACGAACCTTGTATGCCTGTTCTGCTCCCAGTGAAGAATAGATTTCTCACTGCAACACCTCACGGACAGCTCAAAGGGTGCAGGGTGCAGAATACAAAGGCGTTGGTTCTATTCCCAACATTCATTTCCAGTCCCGTCCCGTCTGACTATTTCAAGACGCCCTTTTAAAGCCATCATGCAAAGGATACACAAGGAACCATTTCTATAGGATCTGTTGACTAGAAAGGTCTTTGCCCTTTTCCTGAATCACTCGGGCATTTGATATAATTACCCGTCTATGCAATCAGATGCGTCTCCAATTTATTTAATTAAACTGGGAATGCAGTAAATGCCACTCGGTGCCATCAGGGAATAATCCATGTGTTTGTTTTGACACGCAGCGCAAATTATTTCGAATTTGCTAACTGCATACGGTTAATGGTATACATGATCACAAACACGTTGTGATTCAATTTTCATCGGTTAAGAACATCGTGCATCCTTGCTGGAAAGAAGGGATTGTGACTTCCAGACTCCAGTGGCGTGGAACAATTGAATTTCCATATAGATAGTTCTCTTCGTTTTAGTTGACAAAAGAATAAATTCTACCCACCCAACAATTCAGCTCGTGGCATTAGTTCTAAGATACTGATTCAGCTATGTCGCGCACCTACGCAATCGGTATTTAGTCTTTAAAAGAAACGTTGAGTCATTAAAAACTACTTGACTTCTAGCATTTGAATGCCACTTTCCTTCTTCAAACTATGAATTGCAACTCAACTTTGTCTAGAGAATCCATTAATTCCAACAAACTTATCATATCTTTTGATTTTAGCTCGAACATATATACGTCTTTGTGACTTTCGTGGCTGGCCTCCTCGGGCAACTAATTGGCTCACAGACATTTCAATTTATTGTTTTTCATACTTTTCCTTTTACCATGAAATGGTGTTTTTCATACTTTTCCTTTTACCATGAAATGGGCAGGAGTGGTTTATTGGAAAATGTTGGGCATAGTCTTTAAGTTTGTTCGTGATATACATTGAAATTTGCCAATGTTTACCATTTCATATCAATTTATGTGTTTGTGCACGCATACAAGATGGAGTCAAAGTAGCAGTAACGTCCAGGGCTTTCTCAAAGCAGATAAAAACAACCAGAATCCCAACAACTCCAACCAATCAAGTCGTTTCGGTTTTGAAAATCAGACAAAGTATCTAAGTCATACTTCAACAATTAAGTAGTTTGTAGATTATAACAAACATAGATTCAAGTTTAAGGCGGCTGTAAATTTGAAGCTGTTTTTTTGCAACATGCAATCCACACGGTAAACCAAAAAGGAGTAAATGAAGGCTTATGGTCATATTGTATGAATAGGACGTAAATGTTTGTCTTATGATGGTCACTTCCGCAATGGCAGAGTTTTGTTATTATATCCAGAATTCTAAAGGAAGGAGCCGTAACAAGTAATAGAGAGGGAGGTGTTTTTTAATCAATGTGAATCTTGATATTAGTGCATTTATCAATGTTATCGTTTGAGAGAGCTTCAACCCTCTTTTCTGTACTATCATAAAATCATGTAAGCTGTACCAGACATTGAATTGAACAGACATATCAAAACAAAGAGAACTGCATCTCTTGATCAGGCCTCAAATACCTACAAGAAGAATGGAACGTGGGAGTCCTTTTCAAGCGGGCTTAGGTGACTAGCTTCCTTTGACATTCTAACCACTTCATAGATTTTACCACCATATGAAGAGCAGGAAACAGTCAACGAAGTCCAAGATCATATTGCAATTCCCTAGACAAGACTTGTAAACTAAAAGGGAGAATCTCTGTGGAAAGAAACCATAGGTTTACTTGTTTAAGAAGAAACTTATTTTATATTTCTGTACCAAACTACCCCAAAAGGAATTCGTGAAAAGGCCAATCACACAAACTTTCATGCTGAAGTACATGTAATTATTATTTACATGGATTGCAGAAAGGCCCTTTTTTTAATTATTCCCGTGAAGGGTGGGCTTGACTTTAGTTTATTTTACAATTAAGGATAGTTACCTCATCCTCAGTATCTGTGCTTCCCTAATTTATTCAGCCTATTCGATTACAGCATTCATTTTATTATACACAGAAATCAGGTTAAGAATCCCAGACCCTATCAGTTTGCCGAACTCCGATATTAAAAATAAAAGAACTTTCGAATGATTACTATATCAAGTCCGATATTAAAATTAACAGAACTTTCCAATGACTATTATATTGACTACGGATCAGAGATCTCTTAATTGAATATCTTCAGCAGCTAATCTCGAAATACAAGTCCAATGACTATTATATTGACTACGGATCAGAGATCTCTTAATTGAATATCTTCAGCAGCTAATCTCGAAATACAAGTATATCTAAATAGTTTATATCATTTAAATAAACACACATGTTATCAATACTATCTTTCTGGGAAGATGAGAACGGCCTGAATGGTCATCTTAAACTTTCGAAACCAGGTACCGATATACTAAGAAAATAATGGTATATACATATGTGAATTGAATACTTATTTTGTCAATGGAAGGCACTCTCTGAAATATCATGGAAAAAATACCTCTTGGCTCTATTTTATATAGAGAAGAATTTGGAAAATGTTTAGAAGTTCAATATAAAATCTTATAGAATCTCAATTGCCTCTATGTCGATAGATAAAGACATGTTAGACATATTTTAGTTTAAAAAATTAATAAATATAACCTATATGCATATCATTAATTTTCTTTTTCCAAAGGGCACTTGACACGCAACGCTGGGATTCGTTTCCAAATTGTATTTGACACGTAATGTATAAGAAAAATGGGTTTGACAGCCCATGGTGACAACGAATTTTGAATATAAAAGTGCCGTGACATAGTAGGTTTACACTAAGATTGAGAAAACAAGGAAACGCAATTGATTCCATATAATGTACATGACTCAATAATATCACAGTTTACTTTAAAACCCTCAGAATTTATCAATTCAATCTCAAACACCTAATAGTTTGTGCTGTGCTGTGACTGTAATTTATATTCAAGCTGCTGAAGAAACACTGAAAAGCTAATCTCTTGGTGCCAACAGAGCACTTAATTTTATAGGTAAAAAAAAATCTTCCATGGAGAGGCGAGGCTTTCCTTGATGATAAACGGAATGAAAAGGCAAACATTTCAGTTTTTCTTTGGAAAATACTATAATAGAAAGAAATTAAAAAGCATACATGAATATTAGGAAGTATTGTTGAAAGCATGCATAGATATAAGGAAATATTTTCAAAATATGATCAGTAAACAATCTCACAGAAGAAATATTTTTAGAATAAATTCTTCAATTTTATAAGTAAAGGAAACTGCTTCAGATAGAAAATAGAAGGAAATAAAAGGCAAATTCAACATGCAGAGAAATAACCATACCAGAAAAACAAAGGAATGATTTATAAACCATAAAAATACAGTCTTTGTAAAGTTTTCTATAAATAATACTAAGATGAAGATGAAGCCAGCAGGCCTCCCATTATACACTGCTATTAGAAACTTCTCGACAGAGAGAAACAGAAAGGGCTGACTGATGTCAAGAGTATTTTCCCGGTCATTGAGACAGTCAGTTAATTTGATAAATCTATGCAATTTCCAGCATTTTGGATTTTCTTGCATTTCTTTATGAAATTAAGATACCTACCTGAAGAGCTTAACTCGCTTGCTAAAATCTACGGAGTAGTGTAATATTTGTAGTAGACGTCCACGTCAAATGAAGCATATACAAAATGTCAGGCTGCTTCACTTGCTGGGGTGAGGACGAAATAGATATGTAGAAATATTTATTATTACAATATGCGCGTCTCAATAAATATTTCTGGGAGCTTTAGCCAAGTTCTATGGTTTCTGTAAACGCAAATGATTCAAAAATCCTGAGAGCGAACACTGATCGATGTCATAATTGAAAGCGTCAGCATTCCTTTTTCCTTTGAGTGGAAAAAATCTCGGCGGCAATGTTAGGCCCGTCATTCCTGCATGAAAATAAGGAATCACAAGAACATAAATAAATAAGGAATCACAAGAACATAAATAAATAGAATAGAATGTATCAAAATGATGGAATTGATATAACATGATTGAGGATTTGCGTATTGGTAAAAATCAAGAAGGCAAATTACCAGATTTATTTGAGGGCCAATTCCTCTAGCACTACTCCGGTCATCGCTGCTGCTCCTTGAAGATTGAGTAAACGGATTAAGCGGCCCCAAACTACCAGAAATGTTCATCTGAGCAAAGCCTGGGTCGTAAGCATTTCCGCTTATTCTTACGATCTCTTGGTCATAATTTCGAAGCATTTGATGTTCTCGTGAAGAAATCTGCGACTCCATCATTTGCTCCCTGAAAATGTGCTCTCGTGAAGTTCCCGGTAATCCCATGCCGATGCCTAGGTTTGAAGCAGGGCCTCCAAGTAAAGGGCCGGTGATTCCTGCATTTATGTATTTAGAGAGCTCCGAGCGAGCATTGCTTAAATCAGCCTGTAATTGCTTAAGCTGGTGTTGTAAGATGGAAATAACTCCCACGCATCCGTAGACTGGATCCCGCAGCCGAGCATCTGCCTCATATGCTAAGGAGTTTACCGCATCTTCACGCTGGTGTGGATGCAATTCGTTCAAAAGCTTCGTCACGTTGCTGGCTCCGAATACTTTATGAACATTTGCAAATTTCTGAGGTTGATCTGGCGGAAAATATGGAGCAAAAACGCATTCCGGAGTGCACTTCCTTCTCAGGAACTTACAAGCGGCGCAAGGTGAATTTGAAGAGGACGCCATTATATCTGATCAAATTTAAAAAGAACAAGAACACGTATTAGCAGCGAAGATAAACGACCCACAAATACCGGGCTTCCAGAACCAGCTCGTTTTCTTTTGTCCTCTTCTTCTCCTTTTGAACAAGATTGCAGTGAAGGCTCGGCTCCTTTCCCATTTCTAAAGAAATTTGCGCTTTTTCCTTCTATTTATTTCAAGCTTGAAAAAATGTCTAACACCATACATGTTTTGCGGCGAAATATATCTCACAGCATTGCTCATTCCGTGCCTGGGGTTCTAGCAATACCGTAAATATTTTGTCGCCTCCACATAATTTCAATCAGCCAAAGAAAAGGAAAACATGCCGTTGGATAAGTTTTTCCAAAACAACTGTAGATCTATTTTCACTTTACAGACGCGACTTAAAACATGGCACTCGAATTAAATCAGTTGCAAAACAACATTCAAAACCAAATCTACAGAACAATAAACAATTTCAATTTAAGGCATAAGGTTAATCCTTAAATTTCCACTTTCCTCTGAGACACCGAAGCGTTCGCCGTTAAATTTGCGATTTCTTCAGAAAATCAAGCAGTTCTTGAAAATTTATACAAAATGACACCCTGACTAAATTTATCATAACCTCAACAGCAAACGCTGAAACAAGAGTAAGTGAGCTGGATCGGACCATACCGCAGGAAAAAATATAATTGAAAATGTCAGGTTCGATTCCCGTCCAGTCAAATCGTTCGTCCAGCGGACTTAAAAACCGTTCATAGTCCTTAAACTGCAACTACGGAGCCTCAAAGCTGCAGCCATGGCTTCCAAAAAGGCATTTAAGATTTTTTCTCCAGACAAACCCTACTGAAGCTGTCAATCATTCACGCCGCTTCAAACAGGATCCAGGCTATCAGCTTTTTCTTCTCGCCTCGCCTCGCCTTGATATCAGAGATTTCCAGTGGCCGTGTTCCTGAGAAGCGACCCTAGTTTCTGCACCAAGAGACTATTATTTCTTCAGGCCAAAAAGAAAGGAAAAAAAAAACTTTTACAAGAACAAAATGAGGAGAAACGGTGTAAGTGTGTACACCCGAACAAGTGCAAAAGCAGAAAAAAATATGCGAGAAAACAACCTGGCCAAACGCTGATCTATCGTGTGTGATGTCGCGGACGGAACGGAACAGATCGGCACCCGGCCGCGGAAAGCCGGAAAGAAAAGAGAAAAGGTCGGGTTACGAAAAGGCAAAAATGGCGGAAAAGAGAGGGAAAAAGGCCGTGGGTGCGGTAAAATAATATTTGGAGCGGAGCCTGGTGGATGTGAAAGATTGCTTCAAACAAAACTACTAGTAGTAGGATTAGGAGAAGGAAGATGAGGATGAGGAGTAGTACTACTTGGATTTACGTTTTAAAATAATACGGCGAGGGTTTTGCGGCCGCAAAATAAGCAGCCAGCTCAGTTTTGACCTTCTCTTCCCTTTTTCTGCAAATATACGCATACTACCCCGCACAGTTAATTATTCTTTACTCTCTACTTCTTCCCATCCTGCGCCGCACCAATCCATACGCGTAGAATCAGTCCCATAATCGTTTATTATAAGTCTCCACACTCGCTCCGCTTGACAGCACAACGAGGGCGAGCTTTTCTGTCAAGATCAAGCAGAACGGGATGAGCTTTCGCGTCAAGGTTGACAGAAAGAAACTCGATATCAGCACACATCCAAACACGGAAAAAATTGGCGGCCTCCGCAATAAGTCCCCGATCACATGCACGCCGCATTTAGGGCTTAGCCTACCAGTCACGTCGGGGTCTAAGATCTAGAAAAAAATAATCAGAGATAGAGAACCACCTGTCTAAATAACAGCCCAGCTAGCGCTCGTCAGCTTATTTACCATATCTTTGCAGCTTTCATCATATATCTACGTGCCGAATCTTCATTGGTTGTCTTCAAAATCCTTGCTCCGTCGTGCTTCCCCCTCATCTCCGGAAACGTGACAGAAAAAAGCAGAAACTCCATAGGAAATTTCCTCCGCTAATTAATTGAAGAATTTTGCCATAAGACCGCGCTCAACTCCTGGTCAGAATCCCGCTGACAATAAGTGTACCCTCAACAGCATAAGCTGTCACAGATGGATCCTCATCCTCACTACTACCCTTCACTTCGTTAAATATATTTCTAACGTACTACATGAATACTGGCGTCTGTAAACGGAACGGAACCATATATTTAAAAAACCGTAAGCTTTGACGGCACAGGACAGTGGCCGTCAACTCCCATCCCACTGTCACCGCCGTGGTTCCCTTGGCGCCTGCACTCGTTCTACATGGGACACGCTGGACAAAGCAAACCAGAAACATTACCACCGTCAAACTTCCATTTGACGGAGCCCGTTTGACCGTCACTTCCGCTCCACAGTAACCGGGAGTCCCTGTCGTCGCGATAAGTTTTGGTGATATGGCGGTAAGTGGCGACTCCTAGTAGTAGGTAAAGAAAAACTATCTTTCTTTGGCAGTAATTATACTTGGTGTATGGAAGGTTGGTATGTATGTATGTCAGTTGTATGTCCTTATCTTGGGGTTCACGAAGCTTCTGTATGATGAAAAGGAGAGGACTGGGGCTAGGAATAGGGTGAGGACGAGAGGGCTGAAACCGAAAGGAGGTAGGGGACAAAAAGGAGGCAAGGAGTATGTTGCGTGCAAAGAGGATTGTATTGCAGACTTTAATTAAATAATGTCCGGCTGGTACTACGTCACCCCGCTCCCTAGGAACACCCGTTCATGCACGCATTTGGATGACTTGTACCATGACATGACCATATGATAGTGAAATCACATCCATCCATCCATACATATCAAGCTGTACGTGCTAACCAAACTTTCACCATATCATGCGCCGGAAATATCACGTGCATAGATTTTATTTGAGCCGCATGTGTCCATCCATCCATGCATGGATGCCCATCGCCCCAGAATGAAGATTTACGCATTCTCCGGGGCTGATTTTAGTGAGTTTTCACAAAGGTAGGTAGAGTATCCTCGCATTGTATTATCGTGGAGGGCACGCCTTTTTTTTTTTAATTTTTATTACTTCAAAGTTCTTTAATATTTTCATTTTAACGCTTAGACGTCAGGTTTACATTTTGCGCTTTCTTAATTGAAAGGCTTGAAAGATAAAATTTTGGCCATTTTATTTGACTACCAAGCAAGCAAGCATGTTGTTACAACTAAAATAAAAAGAGTGGTGTTGCGATTTTAAAAATGAGTCCAATGTCCCTTTGAGTCTAATTTAGGCAATTATTTTTCTTTAAAAACATATATTTCTAAGTAGATAACTTGATATTTGGATGTTGATGGATTTGTGGTGCAAATTTAGCCTTGTCTCCATAATTGCTTACAATGCTATTTTGGGAAAGATGCAGTGTTCATCTAAAGCTCAACTTAAAAGCTAAGAWTAGATTCAATTATATAGATTGTWACATTTCATCAACTTTGATGTTACATGTCATGTTAAATTGGAGAAAGAAACYTTGGAATGAAATTATTTGTGATTTATATGATAAAATTGTATGAAGTTTAAAAAAAAGTTATGTTCATTGTTTTAGTTCAACACTTCACGCATCATTAAAAAAAAATGATTATAAAAATTGATATTGTAAATGAGAAAAAAATTATATATAAAAATAAGGAGATAAGAACATAAAAAAAATTAATTAATAATCAAAATAATTAATAAATAAATTAAAATGAATGAAAAAATAATACCCTATATAATAATAAAAAGAATTTAAAAAAAATCATAATAATAAGATAAATCTATGATATAAATGTACCATATCATAATATGGATAACATTAAAACAAATAAAAAAAATATGAAAAACAAAAAATGTGTACTCACAAAAACAAATATAAAGTCTACCTACATTTATAACAAAAACCATCCTAAAACCATGTTATATGATAAAATTGTATGAAGTTTAAAAAAAATTATGTTTATTGTTTTAGTTGAACACTTCAAGCATCATAAAAAAAAAATGATTATAAAAATTGATATTGTAAATGAGAAAAAAATTATATATAAAAATAAGGAGATAAGAACATAAAAAAAAAWTAATTAATAATCAAAATAATTAATAAATAAATTAAAATGAATGAAAAAATAATACCCTATATAATAATAAAAASAATTTAAAAAAAATTCATAATAATAAGATAAATCTATGATATAAATGTACCATATCATAATATGGATAACATTWAAACAAATAAAWAAAATATGAAAAACAAAATAATGTGTACTCACAAAAACAAATATAAWGTCTACCTACAATTATAACAAAAACCATCCTAAAACCATGTTATATGATAAAATTGTATGAAGTTTAAAAAAAAATTATGTTCATTGTTTTAGTTGAACACTTCACGCATCATTAAAAAAAAATGAATATAAAAATTGATATTGTAAATGAGAAAAAAATTATATATAAAAGTAAGGAGATAAGAACATAAAAGAAATTAATTAATAATCAAAATAATTAATAAATAAATTAAAATGAATGAAAAAATAATACCTTATATAATAATAAAAACAATTTTAAAAAAAAAATCATAATAATAAGATCCATATCATAATATGGATAACATTAAAACAAATAAAAAAAATGTGAAAAACAAAATAATGTGTACTCACAAAAACAAATATAAAGTCTACCTACAATTATAACAAAAACCATCCTAAAACCATGTTAACTCTAGATATAGATAAGGCATATAGGGATGAAATCCTTGCACCTCTAGTCAATTTTTGTGCTTAGAGGTTTTGGTGAAGTTTAAAGATTATTTCAATTTTTTGAAAATTTTGAATATGTTATCCATAAAACATTAATTAAAGGGTATATAAGTTTGTGGTGTAGTGGTTTTAGAGGTGGACGACCTTAGTTTTGTTTGATATTCTTTATTTACTTAAATTTTATCATTATTTTAACTATTTTGATATTTTTTATTTACTTATTTAGATTTAAATTCTATCATTATTTTAACCACTTTCTCTAATAAAAAAATGTTTTCAGCTAAACTTTTATAATCATTTATAATATAAAATGTTTTTAATCAAGATTTTATAATCGTATGTTAAAAAATAATGGTTGATCCATGTATTATAAGAAAACCTCATAAAACTCTACTAAGAAATATTCATTTTACTTAAATAAAAAAACATAAAAGACATTTTGAATAGGATTGATATC
>JASDQU010191332.1:5174-18934 GCA_032191745.1 Picea mariana
CAGATGAAGTATGATTTCGAGAGATGATGCAGTTGATGATGATGGTGATGCTCATGATCTAGTCATGAAATAGTCTAGATGACTATATTGATGCTACCGGGTAAATGGTATATTTTGTGCTCAAGTCCATTACCTGTAAATACCTCTCTAGCTAGGAGGGAGTGTTAATATTATGGTATCTACGGGAGGTATTTACCCCCACATGTGAACATGACGAGAATAGAAGACTCCGGGAAGCAAGAGAAACCCTAATGAGTTGGCTAATAACCCTAGAAGCCTTGTCGGCTCAAGAAGATAATTTATATTAGGCTATTATCCTCCAAGAGAAGAAGTCAGCCAATAATAATAATAATATAATGAACAGACACATACCCAGAAGGATAAGTTGGCCCCAACAAAACTAGCAAAATTACTATAAATACAGGGCGCCAGTTTTTCATTTGTAGCATCTCAGAATTGCAGTTTCCCTGTTGGTGTGCACTGCAGTTGTAGTTTGGTGCGCAGGTTTGGAGGAGGGTTGCAGGTGCAGCTGTAGCAGCAACTAGTTCTCAGTATTGGCTTGAATATCTCTTGGCTAGGGTTTGGAACATCTGATCAGTCTTTTGTGATGTGCTATCCTTGGGAATTGATGCGCTACTCTTTGTTTGGCTATCTAGCCTAGGGTTTTCTTCCGGAGGAATTCTCAGTCAAGGTTAAGGTTCTCGGAGGGAGGCTTCAGCCTATGGTTGGGTGACCAAGGTATCATCAATGGTAAAATGAGCACACCATATTCTATATTCTAACACTATGTCCACCAAATATTCTTCTTTATTGTCTTCAGTCAATCTGTTACAAGCACAAAGCCATCAAAACCCTTACTCCGCACAGGATAGAAGATCTGCGCAACTCACTAGATCCTTCTTCCTTGTGCTCACAACACTAAGCTCTCCACAACCTGCTACAAGGACTTGCACTTAGCTCTGCAAATCTCTTACATTCATGCACAAAGCACTTACAGACTCTACTCACACTTAGCATACATTCATATCACATAGATACAATATTCTCTTCAACTACTACCAACTTACATTGCCTATCCTTTTATTTATACATACAAAATAGGCCTAAACATGGGTAACCCCATGAGTTGACATCCCATTCCCATTACATATTCCCAAAAACCCAAAAAGGGGGGCGAGATCCTATGATCTTCACTTTGTCTTACGCTCCTCCTTCGACAGCCTGTCAAAGTCTCAAAATAGGTCAACATGACCAGGAAACTCCCAAAACTTGGTCAAGGGCCAACAGATACTCAAGGGTCGGGTGTGTTACAATTGAACAATATTATACTAAAAAATTGACACCCTCTTCTCAAGATCAATGATCTATTAGATCAATTGCGGCACATAAAATATTTCACCAAGTTGGATCTCAAATTGGTATGCCACGAGGTATACACCAAGGAGAAAGACACCTGGAATATTTCCTTTAAGACAAGGCAAGGTTTGTATGAATGGTTGGTCATGCCATTTGGTTTATGTTATGCACCAACTACATTTATTAGATTCATGAATGTTGTATTATTGCCATATCTATATTCATTTTTTATAGTCTATTTGCATGATATATTGGTTTATAATTATATTTGGGAGGATCACCTCACATATAATGCAGGTGTTAGAGACTCTGAAGAAGCACCATGGTCTTGATAAGAAGATCAAGGCTCTATGTTATGGAATTTTCAAGATATTGGCGAAGGTGGGAGATAACTCCTATAGACTCAGTCTACCCTCATACACGTGTATTTACTCAATAGTGAATGTGGAGAATATCAATCTCTACGAGCATTCCATGTTGGATTAGGAGGAGGAGGAGGTCCTAACTTCCATAAAGGACTTAGCACCAGATGCTCAGGCAGAGTTGGCAGAGGACATAGTTTTGAAAAAATGGTATAAAACTACAAGACAAGGACAACGTGAAATTTGTTAGATTGGGTTGAAAGGACAACTTCCAAGCAAGACAAAGTGGTACTCCAGGGAGAAGGTAGAGGAGAAGGTTCCTCACCTCATTCAATAAATATTTTGGGGACCAAAATCCTCCCTAAATGGGAAGGTATGATCTATATTAGATCAATATGTTATTTTTCATCTATCTCATTTCTTTTAGAGTGGAAAAAATTGGAGGAATCAACTTGCAAGGTCATTTTAATGGTAGGTCCTAGTTTGGAAAATTGGGGTTTAAGACCTCACCAAGTTGGATCTCAAATTGGTATGCCACGAGGTATACACCAAGGAAAAAGACACCTGGAATATTTCCTTTAAGACAAGGCAAGGTTTGTATGAATGGTTGGTCATGCCATTTGGTTTATGTWATGCACCAACTACATTTATTAGATTCATGAATGWTGTATTATTSCCATATCTATATTCATTTTTTATAGTCTATTTGCATGATATATTGGTTTATAATTATATTTGGGAGGATMACCTCTCACATATAATGCAGGTGTTAGAGACTCTGAAGAAGCACCATGGTCTTGATAAGAAGATCAAGGCTCTATGTTATGGAATTTTCAAGATATTGGCGAAGGTGGGAGATAACTCCTATAGACTCAGTCTACCCTCATACACGTGTATTTACTCAATAGTGAATGTGGAGAATATCAATCTCTACGAGCMTTCCATGTTGGATTAGGAGGAGGAGGAGGTCCTAACTTCCATAAAGGACTTAGCACCAGATGCTCAGGCAGAGTTGGCAGAGGACATAGTTTTGAAAAAATGGTATAAAACTACAAGACAAGGACAACGTGAAATTTGTTAGATTGGGTTGAAAGGACAACTTCCAAGCAAGACAAAGTGGTACTCCAGGGAGAAGGTAGAGGAGAAGGTTCCTCACCTCATTCAATAAATATTTTGGGGACCAAAATCCTCCCTAAATGGGAAGGTATGATCTATATTAGATCAATATGTTATTTTTCATCTATCTCATTTCTTTTAGAGTGGAAAAAATTGGAGGAATCAACTTGCAAGGTCATTTTAATGGTAGGTCCTAGTTTGGAAAATTGGGGTTTAAGACCTTCTAGAGCCATTTTGAGGCATCAAATGACATTTTTTCCGGTCAAAACTTTCTCAACTCTACTTGAGACCCCTTAACATTATTCTACACATCGATACCTTTTCCAACAATAAAAAAACCATGTTAATAAGAGCTCGTATGAAAAATTTATGCCTCTTKCAAGTCAACCTACTATGTTGACCACCATGGTACGAGTGGATGCCACACTATGCCCCATTACTCACACATATGGGGCTAGMCACATATGGACTTTGAAAAATGATTCTAGAAAGTCCAAAACCTTATCACAATTAAGGGTTAAAGAAGTCAAACCCTACCCCTAGATGGCTATCAACCGATGTTAAATACCAGGCTGCTAAGAGGAGAAGTGGTTCCATTCTTTAGCATTGTATTTTTTCAATACCTGAGCAGGGCACCTAGGAGTGGTATTTTGAGAGAATAACAAAGGTGGAGATATTTTGTAGCAACCATATAGGCCACAGTGTCAAAAGAAACTCCACGGATAATGCCTCTTTCTTTGTATTTGCATTCAAAGAAAAGAGAGTAGAGTGATCTCACCTTATAGTTGGGTTCTTTCCCTTATTGGGTTTCCCAGGTTATATCTTGTGTTTATTTGTGGATGGTGTGTGAGAATTTATTTTTGTTTTCTATTTTTCTCATTTCAACTATTTCATATATTTTAAGGAGAAAACTAGTAATTAAAAAATCTGAGATCTATGGGAAATTAACCTTCATAGTAAAGATTTCAATATTTTATTAGATGTATTATGACTAACTATCGAGTGGAATATCCACAACAATTTATAGATCAATATAAGAATCTTATGGGGTGTTTGTTTTGATGCTCCCCTTTGGCCCTGTCGATTTTATTTGGGGCTCTATACCTACAAGCCTATTGGCAGTGTTTCTATTGTTACTGATAGCTCCCCCACACCCAATCTTTCTAGTATATCCTTGCCATCCCCAAAAAGCTACCCTCATTGAATTTCAAGACCACAAGGTGCCTAAATAGGCTTACCTGGCCTTTTTTGTACCTGACTTTGTGTCTCCTACACTTTTCTCATCTCGATTGGCCCTCCTATTCTTATGTCATATTCAATCCTCCCACAATGAGATAGACAGGTAAAGAGAATAAACCTGAGTGCAAAAAGTGAGGTTCCCATGTAGGCCCCCCTCTTATTTCAAAAATCCACCTCCCTTGCAAACCTCTCAATGCTTAACAAGATCTTATATGGATGCCATGAAGGAAACCACAAAATTCCAATGCAAATTCTTAGCAGATATCAAGGTTGAGGTGGTCACCATGGAGGAGGCTATAAAAAAAAGACAAAAACTCTCTAAGGATGAACTGGAGGCTGAATTGAAGGAGTGGATCCCAAACCCAAGTAATTCAAGAACAAGAGATACCAAAATATTTAGACTCATTGATTTATACTAGATGAATAAATATTTTATAACACAAGTGGTTGAGGAAAGAGGCAACCAACAACAAGCTATTATGCAGAAACAAAACATCATGGATCAAAATTTTGATGCTCTCTATGCATGGATGTTTTCAACATTAAGATAATTGTCAACAACCATGGATATCCTAGACAAAGCCTAGGGGAGGACACATAGTAGTTTCCTGACTCGGTTGACACCCCTTCAAACCCAATTCTGGTCGATGATGAACTTGATGTGCAAAACTATAGGGGATACTTGCAATAGTGAAATCGAGGATCACAAGGATAACTTCCTTGGATTATCTTGATCAGAGATGAGAAGGAGCAATCTTGACCTACTTTTACAACTATTAAATGTTTTTTTTTATGATATTAGTAGGATAGTTAGGCATGAAGGAGAGTTTTTAGACTTTTTGGAAAACTTTAAGAATATTTGTGTTGCAAAAAACTTGGTTATCCAATATCAATGTGGTCCTAATTTCCCAAGTGGTAGTCCAAAACCAATTTTGTATATACTCTCTTGTGACATATTAATATAAATATTATCTATATTACAAAAAAAATGATCTATTACACTTAATTAAACCAATGCAGATTCATCTTAACTCCTAGTCTATTCGACACCTAGAGGGATAAAAATAAAAAAAGAAACAAGTTTCTTGGTACTTAAAAGTCTAGAGTTAAGATTATATATATATGTTTGCTAGCATGTCTGTTACCTGCAGGACTAGCCTGTGGTCTAAGAAACCATGACCAAGGGGCATCTAAGACGTCAAAATCACCCAAGGATCATGCCTAGCCTAGGCCACACCAACCCTTAACATGGTTGGATTTTTTTGGGTGTCTCCTTCCGACTACCGTGATATGTTTGCTAGCATGTATGTTACCTGCGGGACTAGCCTGTGGTCTAAGAAACCACAACCGAGGGACATCTAAGACGTCAAAATCACCCAAGGATCGCGCCTGGCCTAGGCCACACCAACCCTTAACATGGTTGGATTTTTTTGGGCATCTCCTCCTGACTACCGTGAGTGTCTAACCTTGAATGCCTTACAAAATGAAACCCTCGAAATCCAATCACGCTAGTTGTATTTGACTATATTTTTTCATTTTTCTTTTACTTATGATCAATGTTCAAATATTTATTTGTTGTTATTTTTTTTAAATGACATGTGTCATTTCAACATTAAGAATAAACATTACACCTCTCACACATACTAGATTGTAGAATGCACCTCTCAATGCAATAAAGTAGTTACACTATATATTAAATTCCATTGTAACTTGAAGCATACTATGAAAAATATGAGTATACTTGAAACAAACATAACGGTTACTTCACCTTAGCATCCATAATAACAAGCACAAATCCATATATTCCATGTGGAATCAATAATTATTATGTTATTTTTCATCTATCTCAATGCTTTTAGAGTGGAAAAAATTTGAGGAATCAACTTGCAGGGTCATTTTAATGGTAGGTCCCAGTTTGGAAAATTGGGGTTTAAAAACTTCTAGAGCCATTTTGAGGCATCAAACGACATAGTTTGCAGTCAAAACTTACTCAACTTAACTTGAGACCCCTTGATGCTATTCTACACATCGATACATTTTCCAATGGTGAAACAATCATGTTAATTAGATATCGTATACAAAAGTTATGCCTCTTGTAAGTTGACCTACTGTGTTGACCATTATGGTACGAGTGGATGCCATGTTATCCCCCATTATTCACACATATGGGGCTAACCAAATATGTACTTTCAAAAAGGATTCTAGAAGATCCAAAACCTTATCACAATTAAGGGTTGAGGAAGGCAAAACCCTACCCCTAGATGGCTATTGGACGATGTTAAATACCGAGCTGCTAGGAGAAGAAGTGGTTCCATTCTTTAGCATTGTATTTGTTCAATAGTTGAGCATGACACCTAGGAGTGGTATTTTGAGAGAATAATAGAGGAGAAGAGATTTTTTAGTAGCCATACATGTGACAGTTTCAAAGGAAACTCCACGGATAATGCATCTTTCTTTGTACTTGCATTTGAAGAAAAGAGAGTAGAGCGGTCTCACCTTCTAGTTGGGTTTTGTCCTATATTGGGTTTTCCACCTTATATCTTGTGTTTATCTATGGATGGTGCGTGAGTATTTATTTCCTTTTTCTACTTTTCGCATTTCAATTATTTCATACATTTTAAGGAGAAAACTAGTAATTAAAAACTTTGAGATCTAAAGGAAATTAACCTTCATAGTAAATATTTCAGTATTTTATTAGATCTATAGTGACTAACTGTTGAGTGGAATATCCACGATACTTTATAGATCAATATCATAATATTATGGGGTGTTTGTTTTGATGCTCCCCTTTGGCCTTGTTAATTTTATTTGGGGCTCTATACCTACATGCCTATTGGTAGTGTTTCTATCATTACTGACAACTCCCCCACACCCAAGCTTTCTAGGATATCCTTTCTATCCCCATGAAGCTACCATCATTGAATTGCAAGCCCACAAGGTTCCTACATAGTATTACCTGGCCTCTTTTGTTCCTGACTTTATGTCTCCTACACTTGTCTCATCTCGATTGGCCCTCCTATTCTTATGTCATATTCAAGCCTCCCACAATGAGATAGACAGGTAAAGAGCATAACCCTGAGTGCAACAAGCGGGGTTCCTATGCAGGGCCCCCCTCCTATTTCAAACATACACCTCCCCTGCAAACCCATCAATGCTTAACAAGAGACTAGATGCATGCCAAGAGGGAAACCACAAACTTCTAATGAAAATTCCTAGCGGATATCAAGGTTGAGGTGGCCACCATGGAGGAGGCTATCAAAAGAAAAAGATAAAAACTCTCTAAGATCGCTCAGATACCTATGAACATTAATGGAACTTTGACAGAGGAAGATTTTGAGATTATTAAGTTTATTGAAGACAGTACCCCCTTTACCATGTTAATAGGAAAACCTTGGATTGACAGAGCTCAAGCCAGATGAAGGGAAGAAGAAGAAGCCTTGGAGCAGGAGAAACAAGACTTAAAAGATTTCATGACTAGAAGGATCGCACAATTGATTGAAGAATAGGAGAATAGATCGAAGCTATTTGAAACTAGAGACCCTAATGTCAAAGCTGTAGGAACATCAGAGGACTCCCGGAAGACTGAAGTACCTATCCCAGACAAAGAAAAGGTATTATCCCTAAGTCCTAGGAAAGAATCTCAACAGCGCACAGTAACTATGTTAAAAGAAGATAAGAATCAGAATGGAAAACCAACTACCGAGATGAAGCTCACTGGAAAGAAGGCAAGGAAACAAAGTAAGAAGAGAGCTAAGTTGCAGAAGGTTCCAGAGGGAACTTCACAGAGAGAAAATTTGCAGAATTGGAGCTTCACCGGGATATCAGAATAGCGACACATGGCACTTTTCCACTACGAAGCAATATAGTCATTGGGGCCGATATATATATTCGACTCCCGCTTCGAATGGGTAGAAAATAAATAAAAGTTTGTCATTAGACCATTGGGTCACACCATAACAGATCCAACAACTGTTAATGGAGGATCATACCCATTGTAAGCAAACCATTTTCAAGTTACCTATTTATCACGTTGTGCCATGCACTAAGAACACTTTTTGCTAATTGATAATTTGAGCCCACAGACTAAGCCATGTTTATACAATAATCATTGTGCTCTCACTCTCTATCTCATTACCGTGTCTAAGTTATTCCCTGACCCCGCGAATTGTTCACCCCAAGTGCGTATGTTGAAAGCATTGAGCGCTGCAGAGAAATTTGTTGAAGAATTTTTTCTCGACTTGATGACAGAGAGATTCATGTCAAAAAGAGGAGTGTCTACAGGTGTACAAGCATCATCAACAAGAGGACTGCCGGCCTCCCCATCCACTGCTCACGAAGATAGATCATCCCGTGAAAGGTGAACTAAGCACAAGGATGACTTAGTGAATGCGAAGCTGATTCCGAGAATCCTACCTACCTATCTACCACCTCTGAGTGGCGCAATAAACTGAGACAGTGTGCCCAAAGACTTTGAATATGAATTTGTCACTGCGTACCCCTGAAGGGGATACACGCAATGTGCACAGACCAAGATAAGATCGCAGCATTGAAGTTTAGCGACTTCAACCTCGGCGACAGGAAGGTGTACAACATGCTCACCCCACACAAGCATCTAACCAGAACCAAGGGAAAGAACTCGAAGATCATACCCCAAGCATGGACCATGAACATCGCATAGTCTACCCTCCTCAACGTTATGAACATCCCGCACTTTGGAAGGCTCCAAGAAGTGAACGCATGCGTCAAGATACTATTGTCCTGCTACCATGATGGATATTTATGGTTGAATCACCATATCACAGTGGATCCAATGTTGATTATTCAGATCATAGGGCTGAGCATGCAAGGCCCTGACCCACAGGATTTATATCCTGGGAAAACCATGGATCGCTCTCTTGCGCAGAAGATAAAAGACACCTACGGGGATTTTGAAAAGGGAATGTGAGGCTACAATGTAGCCTATATCTAGATCAGCGCAATGCACCTATCCTGACAATTGATCGTATGGAAGTTAGTTTGCAAGAACCATCCCACCCAAGTGACTGGATTTGTAGTCGACCTCGCAGGAAAGTGCGTGGAGGGCCTACAAATGAATTAGGTGAAGTACCTTGTAAACTAGCTGGAATTGGATTGTAGGGAAGCACAAGATCATGGTGAGTTCCACTTTAGCTATATTCTCATCTTGATCACTTTCATCGCATGGGAGATGTCAGAAGGTGAAACCTTCCCAGACATCGAGCCATTTGAACCTCTGGTCGCGAAGTTCAGTACATTATGGTACTCGAACGACATGAACAAGCAGTGGCAATAAAATGTCATCTTCCATACTTATTACAACCAATTGAAGGTAGCCATCCAATATGTGCCTCATATAACCCTGAACACTCTCCACAGGTTTAGGAGCCTTGATGAAATTTAGCGCGGATCATCATTTCATCTATATCACAGTGCACGATAATGAGCATAAATAATAGCTGCAGTCGTACTACAAGTTGACAGAGGATGACTTGGAAGAGATTACCAAGGAATGGTCGGTGGACCTCCTTGTTCCAGTGAACCCTGTGGAGATGTCCGATGTTGACAGTCAGGAAACTACGACAGATATACTTGTACCTAGAAAGACAAATAAGACCGAAGAGGTCCATGATTTAGATAGCGCATCCGTGAAGACGGCTTCCATCTCAGCAGAGCAAGGAGGAGATGGTGGAGAGATAGATGGCGCAGAAGTTGAACTGAAGAAAGGTGAAGTTACACCACCTAGAGATGAGGAGGACCCCTCAAAGAAAAGGAAGGTTTCCCCTCCAAAACCTTCTTCAAGGAAAAAAATGAAAGCAACAAGGACTAAATTTGAGACCACCCTCACTTCAGACGACTTCGACTTCGACTTTATCATCGCAGCACTGAATGATGCTTGGCTGGAGATAGCAGAGAATCAAGAAGCTAAGTAGGAGGAGGTGTTTAGTTGGATTAAGGATGAGTTCCAAGGGGTGCAGCAAGCAATACAGTCCAGCTGCGTAGTTTTCATTGTGCCTTTGTCAGTAGGAACATCAGAACTAGGTGATGAGCCAGCTCAACTACACCGCATTGTTGATACAATTGAAGCTCACCTTCGACGAGCTCAGAAAGAGACAACACAAGCCACTCAGGCTTTAGCGCAAGTACAGAAAGACCTAGAGGAGAAACACAATGCTACAGAATGGGAAAAGTTGGTTCTACAAGCGAAGTGGGATGAAGAAAAAGTATAGTTACAGTAAAGCAAGGAACAGTTGCTTTTTGAGAAACTTAAAGTTAAGGAAATGGTTCACAGAGCACTTCGCTCTGTGACAGTCATTGAAGTAAAGGTTGAAGAGAGAGTCCCATAGCAAGTGTCACAACTCGAAGAAGTAATCCAGCAACTCCAACAGTGCATAACATACTTGGAGCTCTGCACTGTGCCCGAGACTCCTCAAGACGTAAGGGACCAGGGAGAAGCAATTTACCATAACACAGTTGACAAATTAAAATATCTTACCTTGGAGTGCAAGCAGTTGAGTAACCAAAGTGCCCACACATATGAGAACCTCACTAAGAACCCGGAGTTACAGACGCTGGAGTCGCAGCTCCAAGAATCGAAGCAGCACACAGATACGCTATAGGAACAACTGAAGGCCCTGTCAGCTGTAGATAGAATGAATAGGTCTCATGAACAACATACAACTCAGCAACATATCCATATGCTTCAAAGAAAAGTGACGAAAGTCACTCAACAGCTTCAACCTATGCAAGATAAGGAATGATATTTATTTACAGAGGTGGAGAGCCAGGGAGCAGAATTAGAACAAGTTGTCACCATAGCAGAATAGTTCCTAGAAGGGCCAGTGAATGACGCACTGANAAGTTAAGGAAATGGTTCACAGAGCACTTCGCTCTGTGACAGTCATTGAAGTAAAGGTTGAAGAGAGAGTCCCACAGCAAGTGTCACAACTCGAAGAAGTAATCCAGCAACTCCAACAGTGCATAACATACTTGGAGCTCTGCACTGTGCCCGAGACTCCTCAAGACGTAAGGGACCAGGGAGAAGCAATTTCCCACAGCACAATTGATAAATTAAAATATCTTACCTTGGAGTGCAAGCAGTTGAGTAACCAAAGTGCCCACACATATGAGAACCTCACTAAGAACCCAAAGTTACAGACACTGGAGTCGCAGCTCCAGGAATCGAAGCAGCACGCAGATACGCTACAGGAACAACTGAAGGCCCTGTCAGCTGTAGATAGAATGAATAGGTCTCATGAACAACATACAACTCAACAACATATCCATATGATTCAAAGAAAAGTGACGAAAGTCACTCAACAACTTCAACCTATGCAAGATAAGGAATGATATTTATTTACAGAGGTGGAGAGCCAGGGAGAAAAATTAGAACAAGTTGTCACCATAGCAGAATAGTGCCTAGAAGGGCTAGTGAACGACGCAGTGATCCAGGAATTCACCTAACAAGAGGCCACAACAAAGTAGCAAGTTGAAGAGAATAGTGCATCTATGTGATGTGAATGTATGCTTAGTGTGAGTAGATTTTGTAAGTGCTTTGTGCATGATTGTAAGAGACTTGCAGAGTTAAGTGCAGGTCCTTGTAGCAAGTTGTGTAGAGCTTAGTGTTGTGAGCGCAAGGAAGAAGGATCTAGCGAGCTGCGTAGATGTTTTGTTCTGTGCAAAGTAAGGGTTTTGATGGCTTTGTGCTTGTAACTGATTGACTGAAGATAATAAAGAAGAAGAGTTGGTGGATGTAGCCCCAGAGTGGGTGTGAACCACGTAAATGATGTGTTATGAGCTTTGTGCTTTGTCTTGATGTGTTCATATGTTATATGCTAAGTGCTCTGATATGTTTAAGATAGATCTTCTTATGCTTAGTGCTATTGGTAGGTAGAATGATAGATCTAATATACATGAATATGCTCAGTGCTTGATCTACTAGATCTGACCTATTTACTTATGAGAAGTGCTTAAATACATTAGATCAGTGTTAATGCCGCGAAGTTTTGTCTTATAAGTGAAGTGGTTATTGACTGTATATTGAGGAACTGACGGTGCTAAGTGATTTATTAAGTACTACAATCACAGATCTATGTCCCAGCTAAGGTTGCAGACACCTGAGTCTTGGACCCACCCCTACCTCTACCTTGGGTGATATTTCATCTTCTTCACAGTTGTTGTCGAAAGCGCTGGTAGTTAGGGTTTTGTTGGTGCATTGTTGTAGTGTTGAACCCTGGGTCTGCCCCCATAAGTATCTTTCCTAAGGATAGGGCATTCAAATTTTCATCTTCCTTCTTATATCAGATCATCCTTTCCTGTCTCTATCGTATTTATGCTTATCAAGGGCTCTCCAACCGTGGTGAGCATGCTCGTATCTAAGTTCAAGATCAGAAGACATGCTTCGGTGAAGGAGCTTCAGGCATTCATCGATTGAGATCCACATAACATCCACGGGAATCCATTGCCAGGTTCTCTCCACTCACAGGGAAATTCCATTCATCACCTAAGCCAATGACGGACTAGATATAAATATATCATACCATATGTAGAGGAATTTGGTGCTTTGGCGCCTTGGCACTTCAGTTTTGAATGCCTCTTTACTGTTCACATACGAGACCTCCCAGAGTCTTGAAAACCCAAAGCCTCGTAAGCTTGCCACGTGGCTCCGACCTTCACGCCCTTTTGTCTCTCTCTAATGCTACACCCCAAATCCTCCAAACTTCAGAGTTTTGGTCACTTCACCAACCACTTTGGCTAGGCGGGCATGTACTAGGGGCTGACACGTAGAAGGGGCTAGTGGTGACATGTGTCACGTATCAATAGGCATATAGGGTCTACAAAAAGAAAAATTTGAGATGACACGTGGCACATCGATCATGGGTCCATGTCACCCTGGTGACGTTGGCTTGTCGCATCACACCAAACTGACAGTCTTTTATCATCCCTCAAATCTCACAGTCGAGATCTAGCCACGTATATCCATAGATCCACAACTCACATTGCTTCGTGATTCCGGCCTTCGAGAGTTTTGCGATGAAAACTCCTCTTTTCTCCCAGAGTTGGTCATCATTGGGCTGACCACAATCTAGATCTGATGGTTAGGAAAAGTCCTGAAGCATCCTCTAATTGACAGCTCTCATTATTTCGGGCTTCGGATCTTATCGACACACCACACCTCAAATTCCCTGGAGTTCCCAGTCTCTGGACTAAAGGATCTAGCGCCATGTGTCCACTATATATCGATGGTTGAGAGGGATCCCAAAGGATCCCTTGGTCCATAGTCCACAGTACTTCATGACTCCAGCCTTTGGGGAATTTGATGTTACAATCACCCCTGTCCTCCTAAAGAGTTCAATGTCAGGATGACTACGTCGTAAATCCAACTGCTAGGAAAGAACCCAAAGGATCCCTAGATCTATAATATTGGTCACTTTGTAGCTATGACCTTTGGGGGTTTTGGATTTATTGCCACTCCATTCTCCCAAAGCAGGAATTCTTCGAAGTACCATGTGCGGGTCCCTCCTCCTGGATGATCGGATGCTAGTCAGGGCTCCTGAAGATCTCCCCCAAATATACGACTCTCCTTTACTTCGTAACTTCAACATTCGGGGAGTTTGATGCTATGGCATCTCCATTATCCCAAAGTGGTACTCCGTCGAAGTTGTCTCAGTG
>JASDQU010191334.1:0-18226 GCA_032191745.1 Picea mariana
TTCTGAATTTTTTCTTTGACTGATCATGATCATGATTGAATCTTTTTTGTGGCTTGAACATGGATGGTATTCTTGAAGATGTATCTTCAATAGTTTTCTTAGATTCTGGTTGACCATGATTCCTTCCTTTGAGTACTTCTGCATAATTCTTTTTGTTTTCTTCATTCTTCTTTTCTAGTAATGTAGAGTGCTTCTCTTCATTCTCTACAACTGATGTGGATCATGACCGTAGAGTTAGGGAGAAAAGTGGTTGCAGATCGTTAACTCCGTAGGATTGGAGTACAGAGGTAGTGAGGGTTTGAGACTTCAAAATTCCAAAGTTTGAATCATGAATAGATCTCATCCATTTATTCAGAGGAAGCAAATTTGGTTCATAGGATTTGGAGAGGGCAGATCTAAATTGTCAATCCAGAGGTACCGTCAATATCGGGAGATGGATGGTACCGAAATATTTCAGGGGATTTGAGGTGCATGAGTTTTAACAGGGAATCATGTGGTCACACGAGAAAGTAACCCAAGGACCCATGCAAGGAAGGTGCTAGTGGAAAGGGGTAGCGCCCACAAAACAAAGAGAGCCCAGAGTGCCCAGACAGAGGGTGTGAGGATCAAAAGACCTATGTATAGCTGAGTTGGGTTCAAATGGGAACCCGAAGAGTGAATCTGACTCAGAAATTAGAAAGATCCTAGACCTAGAGGTCGCCGAATCCCAGGAGGGGAAGGGGGTTGCATAACATGCTACCAAAAATTTCTACTCTGCCCAAACTATGATATACGTATATATATAATGAAAATTTAACATATATAAACATTCTACTCATAAACAGATTCATGCAAAAGTGGCAGTAAACACAGACATGAAATAAACATAGGCAATTCTCATAAACTCCAGACATGTACTTAAACACAACATGTAAAATTAACATATAATTGGTACTTATATTTTTATAAAAGCCATCGACTACGTGAAAACCTTCCACGAACCTCCCAACCTTAGACCACACTACTACAAGCTATCAGTATTCGGTCACTCCCGAGCTGGGACTAAACTCTACCCAGGGTAAAGGAAATCCTAGGCTAGGATGAGACTACGGAAAGTTACACAATGCAACAGGAAGGATTCCCTCCAAGGATCATACTTACGCCCATTTCTCACAAACACTTATTCCCAACATGCATTTCCCACCCCAGGAATATGCACCTTCACTATTCCACAATCCATTGGCCGCTCCACTTCCCTTCTAGGTCTTCAACAATAGGTTCGACTGAGAATTCTCATAGCTCTGTAGTTGTTGCTGGAATCCCTCTAGGATAAATCAATTCCCCTTTAATATCTCTCACCGAGAGAGAGTTTCTCACAGGCCTAACAGCTCCATGGTCTTGACAACCCACCTCTTATGTCCAGCTCCTAAGTCAAACGGGTAACCATAATAGAAAAATCGGGTAAGGCAGGGTACGGGCTCAAAACAAATACCAGTGCACCCATGTTAGAGAGGTTGTGGAGATCAACAATGGTGGAAAGGTTTGCATGAATGCTTAGTCTACATGCATGCATGAGTGGGGAGCATGTAAATAATGGTGAGTGAACCCCCATAATGATGGATTTTCCCACATAAATCTACATGCACCTAGTTTGACACTTGGCTCTCTTGGGAGCTTGTTCCTCTCCACTTGGAGTTCATTCCTCTCCGCAAAGGAACTTAGGATAACAGGTTTTATTTCCCTAGCCTTATTATTTTAGGAAAATACATTATAATATTCGCTTGGGTTAAGCCCTCAAGATTAGCCCCTTTTTCCTAGCCTCTCAACCCTTTCCCTTTCCTTTCCCAATGGATCTTAGTCCCCCATAAATATTTCTTTGTGGTCAGTCTACATGCAGACATGTAATTATATTAATGATGTGAGTATTTACATATACAAAAAATAGGCTCTCGGGCCTTCAACATCTAGTCTCTCTAACCTAATAGACATAATCCTCCCAACTTATATATACTTGGCCCGCCATCCTATAAACAAAATTACAATTCAACAGGGGCTCGACCTTGGGGTATTACAATATTATTGTTGTTCTTATAAACATATATTTGAACATTTTTATGATTGTATTGTCAATAAGATCTACAATGTAATCCTTTATGCCCAAAATTGTTGCAAGAGAAACACTATCCAAGAAAGATAAATTGATACCTTTTGGGGGGATTTTTTCTTCTAGTTGCATTCTTTCTATATTCATTTTATTTTGAAGGGAGAGAATATTTCTATTGATTAGAAACTTTCTTTATCTTGTTTTCTTTTTGATTGAAGGATATTTGAAAGGAAGTTGCATAACCTTTTGGATTTTTGTCAGAATCTTGAGATGTAGAGTAATATACTTTATCGGACTTCTTTTGATCATATCCCAATCTTGTCTTATTGTTTGATGATCTTTGAGTATTAATAATATCATCCAATATTTTTGAATTGTTTTCAAACTTTGATTGCTTCTTTTCTTTCTCAAGTTCCCCTTTTAGAAGGATAATTTCAACCTCTATCTTTTCACATTCTTGATTCTTTTCATTGTGTTTATTTAAAATGTCTTCTTCTATTCTTTTAGATTCTTGGATTTGAGATTTTAAATCAATAATAATTTGTTTTGTGTTCTTGAGGGTTTTTGAAACTTCATTTTCTCTTGATTTTTGTACTTCTTATTCTAGTAGCTGTTCTCTTAATTATTTATTTTTGTTTTTGTATTTTCTCATTTCTTCAAGAGCACTAATAAGTTACTCTTCAAGGTATACTTCTCCAAATTTATAGTTTCCTTCATATTCATTTGGAGGTTCTATGCCCATAAATAGAAGATCTGTCTCCTTATCTTCAACCATGTCAGATGAACTACTGTCTTCTTTGGAGTAGAAGTTTTTCTTTTTCTTGTACAATTTATTTTTTATTGGGTTTTATCCTTTTTATGGTCTTTCTGGTTGTAAGTTTCTTCATAATCATTATCCTCTTGTTTGGGATAGAGACATTTGTTAGCAAAGTGTCAAATTTTGCCACAGTTGAAGTATTTGAAGGGTAAATTCCCTTTGTATTTTCCAGACCCTTTCTTGTGTAAATCTGGCCTCTTCTTCATATGATATTTCTAAGTGATTTTCATTTGGAACATGCTCATGGTTCTTTGTTACTTTTGATGCTTTGAAGGTTGTTTCCATTTTTTATGACTTTTCTTTCCCAATTCTCATTTCATAGGCTATAAGAATCCCATGAAGTTCATCCATTATAAGGTTTTCAAGTTCTTCTCAATATTCCAAGGTAGATACCTTAGCATCATACCTCATTGGTAGTGATGTCAACACCTTTTGGAAAATAATCATGTCTTTTATCTCTTCTCCCAATGCTCTGATTGAATTGACTATTTCATCCACTCTTTGAAAATATGTTGCAATGTTTTCTTCCTCTTTCATCTTCAGACTCTCAAACTTTGTATGTTTGAAGTTTTTCTTGATTAAATTTTCCATCTTCTTCATATATGACTTTAAGTTTATCCTAAATTTTTTTTGTTGATTTACAATGAATCACTTTTTAAAATATCGGGTTTGCTAATCCACCCAAATTACATTAACAACTCTTGAATTATCATTGCAGAGTTTCTTTGCAGCAATATCTGAAGGTGCAATAGTTGGTATAGTGTAACCATTTACCACATATAGCCAAACATCATGTCCAAGATCCATCAGATAACTTTTCATCCTTATACTCCAAAATTCATAATCATTTCCTTTGAACAACGATGCTATGTTGCATGACATTCCTTCTTGTTGATCCATTGGATTTCATAGAATATTCCTTTAATTGGTTAGAATACGGTGAAGGAATCTTCTCTGATACCAATTGTTTAAATGTTGGCCAATACTGAGAGAGGGGGCTGAATCAATATTTCTTCTTTTTCAATATTTTTAATAGTAATTAATTATTAATATTATCAATCAAAATAATTGATCAACAAGAATGTATAGAAAACAAAAATTAAATATAACAATTACAAAAAGTACAAGTTACAATGTGTAGGAGATATCGATCTCTCTTCTTTTGAGAACCAACTTAGGGAGACACCAATCCCCTATTTATAGAACCAACTATAGGAATCACCAACTTGAGGAAGCAACAACTCCCTTGTTTTCAAGCATCAACTTGAGGAAGCTGCAACTCCTTGTTTTAGGCTCCAACATGTAGAGGAGTCGAATACTCCCTTGCTCCTCCCTTACAGCCCCACTTCATGTGTATGTTTTAGGTTTCATATACTTCCTTGGACTCTTCTTTTGTTTTATATCTTTTGAATTAGACCATAGAGACATTCTCCTTCTATTGTACCTTTATGTTTATATAATATTCCAATAGGTATGACTTTGAAGCATTGTGTCTCTTTGTATGAACCAATGAACCTCTTCATTTCATCTAATAATAATGATAACATTTTCTCATTAAATTTTTTTGTATTTAATTCAAAATACTTCAAATTCCTTGTAAGTTGTTCATCATTAATGGAATATCTAGGTGCTAAAAACTATTTACTGTTGTTGTAAAAGTTCCTTGAACAAACCATGATCCTAAGGTGTTAATTATCTTTATCATATTTTTAGCCTTTATGAGTCAATATAAGTTATGGATTGACTCTTCTTATTTTTGTATCACACTTCCAAATTGATCCAATGATCTACGATCAATATTCGTTGTTCATTGTCTATCCATATATTTTATGATTTCATTGTCTATCGACCTCAATCATCCAACATTTTTTCCTCTATGGTTACTCTGGGCATATTGTATTTGTTGGCTCATTAGGATCAATATGTTTGATCAGTTAATAGGAGGATTATAGCCTATGCATCTCATCAACATGGAATTCTTTGTTTAAAATGATTATAACTCTAGTTTTTTATATGATGGAAAATTATTGACCACTCAAGCCACACGTCGAGTCAGAAAATAAAATAGATTCGACCACCCAGAAGTTGAAATGGGAAAAATGAGTTGGCAAAAATGAAAGTTGGTTTCTAGGAAAAATAAGTTGACCAAAGTTAAGTTGGAAAATAAAATATAGTCAACCACCTAAAAGTAAAAATGGGAAAAATGATTCGGCCAAAATGCAAGTTAGTTTCGAGGAAAAACAAGTCGATCAAAGTCGAGTCTAAAAATAAAAAAGAGTCGACCACCTAGAATTTGAAATGGGAAAAATGAGTCGGAAAAAATATAAGTCGGTTAGAGGAAAAGTAAGTTGACTAAAGTCGAGTCGAAAAAGAGTCAAGAAATGTAAGTCAAAGTCGAAGGCACTGCAAGTTGAAGTTGAAGGCAATGCAAGTCGAAGTTATCCAAGTTTAAGTTGGAGGCAATGCGTGTTGAATTTATCCAAGTCGAAGTCGAAGGAAATATAAGTTGAATTTTATCCAAGTCAAAGATCAAGAAGTCTAATAGAGACTCTCATACCAGACCCTTTTACACATTTTATTGAGCACCATATTTTGATCTTTCCCCTTTGCATTTAGATAGGAAAAATTTAGTATCCATAAGTAATCATTGTTTCGATAATGCATGCATTTGACAATATCATATGCACAATTTTTATTATGATGACCATAATATTGACCTATTTGCATCAACGTCAATACCAACATCAGATGCCCTCTTTGACGTCAGTGTCAACTTCATAAAAATATGTCCAATATCGATCATATTTATCTCCTTTGACATCAATTCCAACATCGTGTCCAACAATGTACACTTGAATGATGTGATTTCCAAGGCTTATGCCACAAAGAGCCAACTCATCCCTTGCTTGCCTCTTAGAAATTTCGTGAATCTAGAAGTTTATAGAAGGTGTTGTAGTTTACACTATATATTACTAATGACATGTCACTTATTGTCCATGTATGACAAGTGGCACCTTGCAAAAGTGACCTAAATCTTAAGCTAGAGTTGTGTCTTGGATTTCATCTTTTGCTGTAATCCCCTCTGGCCCTTTAGGGTGGAAATTAAGGCTATAAAATATTCCCTCTAATCTATTAGGTCAGGAAAGGAATGGATGGCTTAAATACATTACAATAAAATAGTATCCATTTGAGGCAGCATGAGGAGAGAGAAAATATTTCTATAGGTCAAAGAGTTCCCACAATCAAGCACCAAGGATAAAAGCATATATATACCATCCTCTAGGTAGACATACTCATAGTCTAAAGAGTATCAAAGCATGGCCTCTAATGAAATACACTGTGGATACATGAAATGAAATGCAAGACCATGGAAATGAAAAAATACATGGTGGATCCATGTCTTGAATAAGATCATATCCATGAGAAAATACAATGTAGATGTATGTCAATGCATATACATCAGGAAGACAATGAGCACTGAGGCAATTTCCCCAAAAGTATTCAAAGTACTCATACAAGTGATATACTCCATCTCAACTTGTGAGAGGATGTTGTAAAGGAATAGTGTGGCCCCAAACCCAAGTTCTTCATCCCAAACCCTGATGGTATAAATATACAACATGAAAATATATGATTAGATGTTGATCATGGTAGAAAATGTATCATTACCATTCATTGATTTATACAATTAACAAATTCGATGGGAACCACTGATGAGGAATATGAACCCCAATGTATCAATTACAATCTAGCAAGTGTGAATAGAGGATCTGATGTCGAACACTCGTAGAATCAATTGATCAATATTCAATGATGAAAACTCTTTTCTGATCACAAGGAGACCTGTCACTCATTACTACAAGATCCAATGTACTAGATGGTTTCTAAATCCCTCTCCTATATAATGTTTTGAAGTTGATATGAAGAGATTCATTGAAGGACAGTCATAATGTATCCCCCATCAATCGACATTAAACATACACCGAGAGATGATGTGAAGAGAGAGTATCAACAAGTACACCTGACATAGGGAAGGCCAACTTGGAAAGTCAACAAAACAGAAGATATCCAACTTAGGATTAAACTTCCATTGACTTGAAGTTGAGACTCATTTCCCCCTCTTCATCTCTATTCTAGCCATATCCCATGAGGGTTCCCAAAAACAAATTATGGTTCTTTACGGTCACTTATGCATTTGTTGCTTGCATCATTTACCCCATTGTTGCACTATTTTTGCCCCAAATCTTGTTTACTGTTATTGTTGTATCCTTTGACCATCCGCAGGATGGGAAATGAATGATAATTTATGTGCTAGCTAGAGTTCCCATGAAGGGTAGGCACTATCAAATGAGTTGCAACATGTAAAAATAGAGTGGATAATTTTGAAAACTAATGAGATTTAACCTAAGGAATGTGACGAAAAAAAAGACGATTACTAATGAAAATCATTGATGCAAGGAGAAACCTATCCCTATATTCCACTTTTAATAAAACGTAACTCAAGTTCAGTGGAAGTTTCCATATTTGTAAAACAAAATCCTCTTAATCCTATCAACCACATGTAAACTAGATACTAGGGTCAATTTTAATTAAAAATGGCATAAAAATAACAATAAGCGCATTTAAAAAATAAAGAAATGGAAGCCACTTACTTGGTCTCAATGTGAAAAAGGATTTGTTTATAACCCAAAGTGTTATAAAAGGAAACTTACCATGGTAAAAATATCATTTTTCATTTGCAAAGGGAGGTAAGTAGAGAGATTATGGAGAAAACCCTCTTCCAAGTGCAGGCTTATGGAGCTCATTGTGGGAGATTTAGTAAACTAATTTGCATTTTGTCAAAACCAAGTAAGAATTAAGGACCCTACTTTTTTTTTTTTGTCACTATTTTTTTATTTTTTGAAGACAATGTTTTACCCCATGGACTAAATATTACAAAATTCGTGGTTGTCATTGGACTTGAAAGGGAGTCAAGTGGCATGTCACTCGATGCCCATGTAGCATCCAAAAACATTTCGTGGGATGCCTTTGTGACATCACGTGACACATTGCATGATTCCATTAAGGCATATCATGACCCCCAAGGCATGGTAAAAGGATAAGAAAGCCATGACCATGGATTTGTGGTTTTCACTGATAGGGTTATTTTCACTTTGGATGTGCAAGGAGATAGAAATCATGATTGAATGAAAGGAAACGACTCATGAGGTAGACAATTTTCTACCCAAGAAAATGCTTTCATGCTAGGAGTGCTACATGACTATGGACTACTGAAGTATTTATGTTGTCCATTGTTGGGTTTGAATGATTACTTACTACACAAGTTGGTTCAATACCAAAACCAAAACCAAGAATGTTTCAATGTAGATGGGAAGGTACTCTACCTTGAGATGGAAGAAATATACTTATGTATCATATTGTCAAAAAATGGGGTGCTATGGATGGTTACCTATGTTCCAGGTAGAGATGAGTGATCCACTATGAATTACATAGAGCAACACTATTGATATGGGTCATACTAGATTAGTGAAAATATCCCTATCTCAAATATCATCGAGTTTCCCCTCAAGACTATTTTTTTCAGCATAACCTGAGCACTGGGGTCGAAAATACCGCACCTAGACACAAAGGAAAAAATATGAGTGGACCTAATGTGTATGGATCCCAATATTTTTAACTCATGTAATGGAGTTTTTGGGAACATGAAATTCCATCTATCTCTATGAAATAATGGGAGATAAAAGAATTTTTGATATGGATCCATTTTAGTGACCATTTTCATAGGACAACTACCTAAACTAAGGCCCTAGAGAGTGATGGGAGACCCATGGATAATATTATGGGTGGAACACATGAGTAGAGTACTAGGGGGAAGGAATGAAGATCACTACGAATTGGGCTTCAACTTTTGGTGGCATCATCGGATCATGGGGATAGAGGAATTCCCCTACATAGGCACCGAATTTAGGCAGGATCCACAACTTCCTCCCCACCCTATCCCCCCCAAAAGAGGCATAGGGAATTATTAATAAGTGTGTTTTGGGATTTTATATATTTAAATGTTTTTTTTTACTTTTAAGATATATAATTGTTTTGTGGGTGCCATATAACTGACATGATTTTGTATTTTTCATAGATATAGGATTGGATCATCTAGAAGGATGGGGATGATTCCATCACTAGAGAAGAGATGATGATTCATTAGAGGGGGTAGGAGATGATGGTAGTGGGGAGCTCCAACATGTACAACAAAATTTGGAGAGGATGACTATGGTATCCCCCTCCTATTAGAGGATAGGATGTCGTTGCACCTACAATGGCACTCGAAAAGAGAATCCTTCCCCTTTTAGCGAAATCTCTAGAAGGTAGCTTGGGAAGTATTGTGCTACCATTACATTTGTAATAGGATGAATAGACGATAATATCTCCATTTTTGTACTAGAAATGTGTATTAGTTCGTCGATACTATTTGTATTAGGAGGCCAGTAGAGCCCCAATTTTGTATATGCACCTCATTTTGAAGGATGTAATAGACATGTGTGTGTGTGTGTGTGTGTGTGTGTGTGTTCTTTTTGCGATTGTTACTTATGGACATATAATAATTTGGTTGATTACCATGTTTATGTACATGCATGCTATATGAATTAAATAATGAGACAAATTCCATTATAATAGGTAATTATCTAATGAATCATCGAATGTATTAGATCCTATTAGAACATGATAATACTAGATGTACTCAAAGTAGTGCTCAAGATGACAAACCCCAAAATAATTATGCAACAATGCAGGATGCCTGACACTATAGGTGCATTTCAATGATGATACCACAATCTTAGAGTCCAACTTGACAACTAAATTATAGATTCCTAGGGTGAGATCCTTGGACAAAATTTCAATGAAAACACTATATTCCACAATGTTATTGGTTGCAGGACCAAGGTGGACACCTCCTGAACTCACTATATTTTCAGTGGGTGAGAATATCACCCAAGAAGTGGAAGCCATATTTAAAGTACTATGGTTGGAACCATTAACATATCCCACATAGATTGACATGGATGATCAAATATGAAAATAAAGATAAAAGAATGATAAGCAATGATTCAATCCAAGAAACAAACAAAAACATATATCACACCACCCCAAATAAAAAAACAAAAACAAAAACAAAACTATGTACATATATCACATGGTTGAATGGCCTAAGCATAATACTTTTTAAGGTAGATCCCATTGCAAGGCTCCAAAATTGGATTCCCATCATAGTCAACTAGCTCATAGGCACATGTTTTCAAGACACATTTGACAATGTAGGGACCATTCCAAAGGGGTTCAAATTTACTTGCACCTAATGTATCATGGTTTTGATCATAAAATAAGACCAAGTCACCCTCTGCAAAGACACGAGAACAAACAGATTTATCATACTAGGATTTGACATATTTCTTATGATTTTCATTTGCCAGGGTGGCATCACGACAATGTTCATTAAGACGGACCGAGTACAAGATATGCTCTTCCTCTACCAAAGTGTTGGGAAGCATATCTAAGATGAGCTTTAGTGATAGGATTTCACATTCAATTGGAAAGACCTCCTCCGAAACATAAATAAGTTGGAATGGTGTGAACCTTGTGGGATTTTTTGCTGAGGTATGGTAAGCCCATAATGTTTAAAAATAGCATAAGATGTCAATTAGTCTTGTATTTCCCCAAAATTCTTTGGATCATGGTATTTAGGACATGTTTCATGGCTTCTAATTGGCCATTCTCTTGGGGATAATAGGGTGCTAAGTTCTCATGGTGAAAACCCAACCTAGAAGATAATTTAGTCATGATCTTGTTACAAAAATGGGACCCATTGTCCATCACCATGTTCTTGGGAACACTGAACCTAGCGATAATATGATTGAACATGAATAGAGAAATAGTGGTTCCATCATTGGAAAAGGTAGGAAAGGCTTACATTAGTCAAGGTAGGATTACATGTCATGAAATCAATCCTGCATTCAGAAAAGGGATTGATGGTCACCACAGGATGAAGTGGAGTGGGGTGAGAATGCATCTTACGGGTGAAGATTTGACAAGAATGACATTTTTGAACTGCATGCATACAATATTTGAATATGGTGGGAAAAAATATACTATGCATAATATCTTCTGGGAAGTAGCCAACTCACAGATATGATTGCCCCATGCTCCAGCATGGCAGTCTTTCAAAACTCTTTCAACCTCCTCAAGGATAAGGAACCGACGTAGTATCAATTCAAACACTCAATGATAAAGGGTATCATCAACAATGATGTAATGTATAGCATGATGACTTATGCGAAGATGTTCATCATGGGAAATATGAGGACACAAATGTTCGTTCTAGAGGTAGAACAAGAAATTTCAGTAGAGTGTTTTCAGTAGTGTAGTAAAGGTGTTGAAATTTGTAGAGTTGAGGGCGTTCCAACATGACATAGACATAATACAAGTCGGGGCTCCTTCATCAATGACAGTGCAAAATATTTTTTCCCCATCATTCTCACTTTCATCTAAAAATAGATTTGATGGGAGAGCCTATGATGAAACTGATCATAATCAAAGGTTACCAAACTTAACTCTGAGGGATCAACCCCACCTATCGCAGACAATAAGGATTTCTACTACTATGGGAAGCTTTGGAGGTCTTCGAGTGCAGACATGGAACATGGTTCCTAGGACAATTATTCCATAATAGTATAGTTGTTGGAGGCCTGTGTATTTGGGTTATGTGTCATGTGTTGAAGAACTCCCTTCAAATGGAGAAGCAGTGTCTCAAAGGATGGATTCTCAATCTGAAGAGGGCTACTAGGATGAGAATAATATATTGGCTCTTAAATAATATTCATAGGCTTGAAATTCCCATAGTTCTTTGCTCAAGTATGAAAATTGACTGTATGGTCACATGTGAGGATGACCCTTGATGTTGAGGGGGCCTTGCCACGACCCCTTGTGAAGGCATAGGATTTTTTGTAACCATGTGTTGAGGTTGAGGGGAGAAAAAATGAATTAGGACAACAAGTTGTTGGTGGGGGGGGATTTGTTGAGACAAAAATCAATGATCTTGATCCTTTAAATGGCATTGATGAGTAAGATGGTCCTCCCCATAGATCATGCAAGGGAACTGACTCTTCTTATTCTCTTTCATTCCACCCACCCCCCATTGATTGTGTTGGGCGAGAGTGGTCCCTAAATCAATATTATAGTTCTTCTTTTTGTTCCTCTTCGTTTTCCCTATAGGTTGTTGAGGATTCTTTGGTTATGTGGATTGCATTGAGTTCATCTTGGAGTTCTGAGTGGGGACCATAGTAGTTTGAGCATTATGAATAGTAGCTGATGTGTGTGATGAAATAGACATGTGACCCATTTGGTTAGCTAACTGGCCCATAGAGGCATGGGATCTTGTATTTTTCTTTCTAGGATATGTCGATGGCCTATGAGAATGTGGAATAATTTCATAAAGAGTTCCTGAATGAGAGTAGATAAAATCTAAGTGTTGGGAATGCATAATGGATTACTCTTCTGTATTCACCCTAACCATTACTACATCCTTGGAAATGGGTGGTAAGAGGGACTTTTTGATCCACTCCATTAGGATTTTGTCTAGAATATGGGTCTTGACCATCCTATGTATTTGTCTCCACTCAAGTATATGATTGGAAATGTGGGTGGATCTATCCTTTCACAGAGACGTCAAGAGATCTATTCCAATCTCATATCATATGGGAAATTGGTAATGTGTTAAAAAATCAATTTCCAAGTCATTGAAACTTTTAAAAGAAGAACCTTGTAATTCAATATACCATTTATTGACACTTTCGATCAGGTAACTTTTGAAAAGACATAACCCCATGATTTCATCCATAAAGGAATTGGATGAGCACCATAGATGATATATCATGATATGTGTGGAGGGTACTCTCTGGGATTTCCATTAAATTTGGGATGTTTGATGATATATTAGTAGGAATGATCGACCATGAAGCGTTATGGGAAATAAGGTCATTTGTCAAATGTGAGAAGTCAAGTAATTATAACATTGCAAGGAAAGGAAACAACTTGTGAGTAAATAAATACTTAGAGGAAAAGGAAGTTCTCGAAGTCCCAGATGAACCTTGTGATCCCCCTACATTTGTACTACTAGAGGGATGAGGTGTTTAAGAAGAGTGAGTTCCCTCAAAGATGGTGGCACTTCTAGGAGAATGGATTATCCCAAGACTAGATGTTCTCTTGAGGGGATTTCCTCCAAGGGTATGTGTACACCCTAAATGAAAAATGTTCCCAAAAATAGTTATATGGAAGAACCCCTCAGGACCATAGTTATGAATGAATGGATAGCCTCCCCATTGTGGAAATGTTCCCCCAAGGGATGTGTTCGTAGGGAAAATTTTGATACCCCACAAGAAATTTAACCTTCCCGACATGTTACTGCCCCCAGATACACTATGGATAGTTTCAAAACCACTAGGAATGTTCCATACAAAGGTTAAACCAACACCTGAAAATGTTGTGCCACTTAGAGGAATCATGGAAATAGAAGGAATTCCACCCCCCATGTTGAAACCAAGGCTCAAATCCCCATTAGAAGAAGATTGTATTGTGGGAATCATAAATAATGGGATGGGTGTAGGAATTATAGGTAGACTAATGGATGGAAAATATGACATAGTTGTGTTGGCAACCAATTCAATTTTTTCAATTGCCCTGAAAGATGCCTACACCTATGTCTCTTGAGCTTCAAATTTCTGTCGCATTTTGCAAAAAGACGATATTTTCATTTCAAGCGACATTTGCGAATTGGTTTTAATTCATTTTTCACGACTGAAAACGTGAAAACTCACCCATCGTTATGTGGACTGTCATGATCTGCTCATTGATATTCTGATTGGTACTTACCTCTGGTTTATTTTTTGAACTATGTCCATTTGCCTATTATCACTCTGATTGCGCAACTTGATTTTTGTTTAATTGATAAGGCATTGAGCATGTTGATTGATGAATTATACTTGATTATATAGAGGTCATGGTGAATTAAAGGTTTTTATATGGTATGATCCTTATTACTATAATCTCTTGATTTATCGATTTTGTGAAATTTCTTGTTGCAATGTTTATAAACTTTGACTATGTAACAAGCGCATGAGTTTGGTGTCATATTGAATGACAAGGTTTGATTATACACATGGCGTGTTGGTGAAACATTTGGATTTTACTTTGGCTTGAATTATACATATGGCTCATTAATATGATATATGGTTTTTCATTTTACATTGAGTAATGGCACGTTGATATGATTATCCACCGCTCGAAATTCGGGTTGGCCGATTAGTATGGTTTAAACGATATGATGAGTGATTGAACAACACTATACTGTGCCATTAATGTTGTGCATGGCGGTGAACTAACCCACCACCTTCGCACGCGCATATTGATTTTCCTCCTCTTTGAATGCTTGTAGCTGTTAGTCCTATCAATTTTTACTCCTGTGTATTGTTATGTTCAATCCAAACCCTACCATGCACCCGCACCATGGCTCCAGTCGTGAGGGTTGAACCCAATGGTTGCCAGGCATTGTTGATGTTTGATGGTGCTTATAGTGACCTGGAAGAATTCGGATGGCTCCCGTTCATACGAAAGTTTGATGGTTATAACCCTAACATGGCTTGGCAATTTGCATTAACCTTCGATGGCTGGCGAGCCAAGGTTGGGGATGTGCAGTTAGAAATTGATGAACAATTTCTTAGTCTAGCTACTGGTCTGCCTGCTATTGGATAGAGGTGGTCGAAAAATTGTAAAGTAGAAGATGTCTCGTGGACATTTCTCTTCCAGTCACGAAGAGTGAGCTCTTGTGACAAGGGTTTGCCTGCAAATATGCTAAAGCAGCGCTGGCACGACTTGCTCATGGTAACCATGCAGCTCATTACTTGCAAGGGTAGGTATGGTTTCATGTTCTTGTATCACCTTCGACTACTGATGGTTTTCATGGGCTATGAGCTTAACATGCCATTCTACCTGCATAGGAGTCTGTTTAAAATGTCCAAAAGGTACAAATGAAACCAGGCCGACAACAACCTATTTCATTTTGGGTTAGTTTAAATGCTTGTGGTCTGTCATTTAGGGTTACGTCGAGACTGTTGGAATGATTTTTATCAACACAATAAGTTTGAGGAATCGAAACCACCATAGGTTGATAAACCTGTGGTGAGCAAGAGCAAGTTAGTACCCCTTGTCCCTTATAGTGCTCTGCTACCCAAACCACTACCCGAGCCACCTATTGATCTACCCAATTCTGTAACCAGAGATGTGGAAAATGTTAAACCCGTGGCTAAAAATCCCAAGACCAAACCTAATGCGAATTCTAAAGGCAAGAAGAACGCTCGATTAATATCTCGCATGGTAAGAAACAAACCTAAAATCCCTGTCAACCCTGACCCTATCGTGGTAAGTGAAGATTCTGACTCAGAGATTGAGCGCTACCTAGCAAGCGAATATCCCTATTCCGAAGGCCTGTGTGATAAACCCGCATATGATTTTGTGAAGAACATACCACCTTGTTTGCAAAATGATCCAAATTATCCCGACATCAAAATGCCCTGTGAAACCCCTGGTGACTCGTCGAAACCCCCTCCTGTTCCATCTCAACTAGCAGCTCCACCATGTGATCAGTGTGGCGTATGGCTAGAAAGGTATTACCTCGATGTTCCAATGTTGCAGTCCAGAATTCATGATCCGGAGGATCAAGTTGCAAGGCTCTCTGGTCAGAAGGGTGAAATGCCATCCACTGATAAAAAACAACGAACAACTGGTTCGATTTTGTTTAAGAACGTGGAGTCGACAACAACATTCGTCAATTCAAAATTGGCGTAGCTAGATCAACCTCACTGGTATGACTTTCACCTATTTATATGACAAATTCATGAACTCTGTTTATATCCTGGATCTGCCCTGTTGCATAAGCATGCACTTTTGTATATAATTTGGTTTTGATAAATCAATTTTCATTGTTGTTTAAATTTTGATTGGATTTGGCTTTGATTCAATGGATCATCAGATAGATTTGATTTGTTTTAAATTGGTTTCAATCGAATGCTCTGTTGATAATCAAAGGTGTTAATATTTTCTAAACACAGGTTGTTGTTGGTATTCCAATTTTGAGCACAGTCAATATCTCATTTCGAATTGGTTATATGCTATGTGATATTGTTGGCAATTATGGTTAACTGTTGTGATTGTATATTTTCTGACCAATTCAAATACCATCCTGTTGTTGCATGACCGAATTGAGAATAGATATGAATCGTAGCTGTTATACCCAACCAAATCGATTCGAACTGTGTTTATCAGATTGCAATAAATATATTGTTTGAATTTGATTCTTCCCAGGATTACGATTTGTTTCTATAATTAACTCAATGAAGATTTGTGTCGATTATTGCCCAGTTCATGGATTCTGTTGATTTTATCACGCCCCTGTCTGTTGACTGTGTGGTGATCAATCACGAAAATCGTTGTGTCGATATTCATTGAGTATGACTTCATTCGATTACAATTGAAACAATAATCTATCTTTACACATAATTGAATGATATCAATCTGTTGATATGACTATAACGAGTCAATGATGGTTACGATCATTATTTTGGTCATATCTGTTAACCATGTAACACCCAACGACCGAAGACTATGGCAAAGTTTGTGGATACTGTTATGCATATTTCGTTTTGATTATAATCGTAACAGTTTGATATTTGATTAACACAATGTGAATTTTATGAACAGTCGTAACCAATCGATTGTGATTGTGTTCGATTATAACCATATCGATTTTGGATACAATGCGATTTACTTGTAATTGCATTTGGATATGAAACAGTGTGGTTATTTTTTGACCCGATTTAATGGCAATTCAAAAACAGAGCATTCTTATCCTGTTTCGATTGCATCCTTTTCGATTTGATTTGATTTGAATGTTAAATTTGCTTGAGCCATTAGTAATTCGATTTTAATGAATTGAATTGGATTATTTTAAAAGGATTATTTTTTATTGTTATCTGATTCTATATGCTATTTTAGACTAGCTACAGAATCAAATGATTCTGTAGCTAAGTCTGTAGAATCATTTTCTTTGTGTTTTGATACTGAAATATCTTTCTAATTGGATATTTGTGTTCTATTGCAGGTAAATTCGAATTTTCAATTGAGTTGTTGAGCAGTTAGGGGATCTTTCCAAGATTTCACTTGCATTTCATTTCCTAGTTTAGATGATTTTGGGGATATTTCCTAGATTATGTAAAACTGTTTGATAATTATCCACAGGGATGTTTTACCCTGTGGAGAAACTTATATATACTTATGGTTTTTGTAATAATGTTCATCCTCATTCGTGGGAGAACAAGGATATGGATTTCTAATACAGACTGGAGTAGAATTGATGTTTTGTCACAGCTTTAGCTTCTCAATATATCAACATTTTGTTTCATGTTTTGTATATCACTTTGTTTATGGTTTATGATTACTTTAGCTATCTAAATCGTGTGCAAATGATATAATTTTAATCACTGTTATCCATATATTGTCTCTTCCAAAAAGATAAAAGACGTAACAATTGTTAATTTAGTTTGTGAATGACAGGTTTATCTTCTTCATGAATTGAATTGTTATATATAAGTTTTTGCATTGCAGGTTTCCCTTATTGCAAGAATTTATAATCATAATATTGTTATGATTTTCTTTTATGTCTTGTTTGTCTTGTAAAACACTTCAAGGAGCAGCACAGCCAATCGTTTATGAAAATCTTACGGACCAACCGGTGCAAGTTTCCTCCTCCGACCAGCTTAGAAGTCATCATACACAGGGCAGACTTGGAGCGTTTCTAGGTCAATTAGTTTGTTGTTTACTGTTTTCATTAAGTAGTTTAATTTAGATATAATCTTAATTAGATTTATATTAGATCGTTTAATTTCAATAAATATATTAGATTATTTAATTTCAATAATGTTTATTTCTTTTTCATAAAATATAAAAATCAAAAAGAGATTCTTAGCTGTCTTAGGGTAGAAAATACATGAGTTTTGCAGGTTTTAATTAAATCTGTTGATTGTTTATAGTGTACATTTGTGAATAAGTAATATTGCAGCTAATAATTAGATAATTGATTTGAGTTATCATAATAGTAATTAGTGGACTGTATGTAATAGTTAGAATAGTTACATTTAGTTTTAGTTTAATTTTAGTTTGTTTTATTAGTTTTATTTAGTTTAGTTTGTTTAGCTTACTTAGCTCAGATCATTTTTCTCTTT
>JASDQU010191335.1:6263-20109 GCA_032191745.1 Picea mariana
AATCACCACCATGATCTACTTACTTGTCACTTTCCTCATTCTACCTTTCCCCACTAATGCTCCAATCAAATGCTTTCATGGAGTTGACATCCCAAATGCGATCCACATTAATACTTACAACTATTTTAGGAAGATATTGAGTAATATAAACCATGGTTTGATATACCATATATCCCTCTACCATAGAACCTTCAGGACATGCTCTTTGTCTAACCAAATCCTTCAATGATTTCAAGTGCCTCTCAACCATCCACATTGACCTTGTGTGTATAGGTCCACACTTTTCAATCTCCTCAAATTGGTGTATGAGGTAGTGTTCTTGTGCATTGAAAAATGTTGGAGGTAGATACTTTCGCATTTCTCACATTAGATGAGGAATGTTTCTCCTCTAATACTTTATATCTTCTTTATCGATTTCTTTAGATGACAACCATCTGCAAATGATGCAAGAAAAATGACAGGTTTCAACAAAAAAGTATATAGTACTACATGATTACAAGTAAAACACATGAAGTGAAATATAAGTTGTACAATGAATTAAACAAATTACAATTTGCATATAAATTGCCACTTACCTGGTGTATTTGCTAAGATCATATATAACTTGTTTGACATTGTTTTTAAAGTTTTCTGGGAGAGATAGAGGTAGAACATACTATAACAAAAAAAAAAATCATTATTTATTCCCAAATTAGTAGAAAACAAAACACTAACATGATGTTTCTCCAATATACAAATATATACACCAAAATAATTACCTTAACAAAGGTATGCCAATCATGAGTTTTTACAGCACCTAATTCACATTTCTTTGTTAGGATATTCTTTATGTTTGAAGAAAATCCAGTGGCAAATTTAATTTTTTGAATAACCTCTTTTACATCCTTGCTTTGTTGCTCTGTCAATAACCATGGAAGGAAACTTATATTTTGGTCTCCAGCACTACTTTAGTGAATCACACTTTGCATTTCATGATTGTCCTCCTTAATGTCATTACAAATATTTACAATTTGTTCTTTTTCACTCCTTCCATCTAAGATTCGTCATAAAGTTTTTGTTACATTCTTCTTGATGTGCATTGTATCAAACAAATGGACAATTTGTAGATGCTCATAGTAGGGGAGCCTCGTGAATTGTATAGGATAACGTTTCATTCCTCATGGAAGCGCCCTATTATTAATGCCTTCATGACGACCTTCAAGGTGAAGCATAATTAAAGGTATTACAACATAAATTGTCAATTAGTATAGTGAAAAAAATGCAATAAAAATATAAAATATTCCAAACATTTCATGTATGATACATAGACGTTTTTATCCATACCATGATTCTTCCATAGATGAGGTGTCATTCTCCATGGTTTTAATACAATCTCTAATTTCTCATTGAAAAGATGTTTTTTGGTACTTCGATACCTATGGTTCTTAGAGAGGAAGTGCCTATACTCATCAAACACCTCCTTTCCTAAACTTCTTGAACAATGAGATTTCATCTTAGGACCAAAAAATGGACATGAAAATTTACCCTTTGTTTGAAGACCTGTAAGAGATGGATTAAATTTTATATCAATTATTTGAAGTATGATTAATAAAGGGATTATGTATTAAAAAACATGCATGATATGAACTTCATAAAATTAAACACTATTAAAGTGCAATGTAATGTTGTAACATACCACATAAATGTGTTAGCCCTGGGGCATCGTGAATTGTCCATACAAGCATTGCATGGAATTGAAATTCCCTTTGCACACCTATTGGTCTAGAGATATCATGCATAGTTATTCCCTTCCATAACTCTAGTAACTCGTTGATAAGAGGCTCGATATATACATTCATATATTTGACTTGGTACTTACCTAATCGATTGAACATATAGTATATACTTACTACATATATGAGTAAATAAAAAAATATCAAACATAATTATAATGCATATATAATTGAACATATATGAGTAAACAAAAAAATATAAGACATAATTATGAAACAAACAAGACAAATGAGATGTTACCGTTTTAAAATAAATTATTCTAAACAAATACCTGGAAAAATCATTGCCAACATTATTTTCTCTCTCTTTATTGAAATCCATGGAGGAATGTTATTATTGATAACAAAAACAAGCCACACCAAGTAAGTAGATCTCATCTCTCCAAATGGATTGGCACCATCAGCTGCCAATGAAAGCCTAAGATTACAAGGTTCGACTTTAAAATGTGTCCATTTTTCCTCTATCTTCTTAAATGCAAATCCATCTACATGCATTTGAACAACACCATCTTTACTTTTTTTCTTTGCATGGTAATCCATAAACTATGTTATGATTTTTCACCTGAACAATCGTCGCAAACATAGAATTATGGGAATATAACGAAGAACCTTGCAAGGCACCCTTTTTGTTACTTGATCGGTTCTATATCTACTAATTTGACATTTTGGGCATTCTTCTTTCGACGCATTTTCGCCATAATACAAAATATGATCATGGGGACATGCATGAATAGCTTGATACTCCACTCCAATATCTTGCATAATGGCATGTAAATCTTGGTATGTGCAACATAAAACATTTGATGGTGATAACAGAAATTCACCTAACAATCTACAACATAAAAATCAATATTCGTTGATGTAAAGAATATTAATTGTACATATTACATCTGAATTTTACAGATGATCAACTAACAATAAAAATAGAGGAAAAAATAAAACTGTTATCATCATGTACTAAATGTCATGACAAAATATATTACATACCTTAGGATTTGTGTAACACAAGTTTTTGACAAACCATTCATAACCTTTAAGTTTACCAACAACAATTTAGCAGAGAGAAGACTTTTTTTGGAGCCTTCATAAAGAGGTTGTGTTTCCTTCTCAAGTATAGGTATATCAAAAACACCATCAAGTGGATCATCATCATCATCCATTCCATCATTATTAAATGTCTCCTGTATCAATATTTTTGTCCCATCTTCTTCAATTATGTTATTAGAATCATCATCTTCTTCCATGGGATCATTAACTTGATCTTCAATATTTGCTCCATGTTCTTGAACAAGCACTTGTACTAAAACCATGTCTTCTTCCACAGGAAATGCACTAGGGCATCGTTCCTTTATAATTACAAACAATCAAGTAATATTAGTGTATATAACAAATATTAAAATGATATAAACACTCACAAATTAATATAATATAGGTAAACAAAGACAATAAACACAAAGATAGACACTTTTATTGACATGTAGAAAGAGAGACACTTTGTGAGATATATAGTCACAACCAGCAAAAACAACATGATATTATTATTTCCTCTTCATCATTATGTCATATTCTTTCTTGATTTCACTTGGATACCACGAGTGTTAAGTGGATGGCAACTTCCCTAGGCCCAAATTGGATACCACAATTTAATTTAGAAGGGGTTTGGAGCTGAGGGAGTATTAGGGGTCAAGGATTGGGGTACTTCATGATTTAGGGGTTTATAATGGGTCAAGGGATAATGGATTAGGGATTAACATATTATTGGTCATCCAAAGGTTAGGGGTACTTAGGAGTTGGTATTCTATATGGAGCAATCATATTAGGTGAGAGAGAGAAACAAAGACAACAAATCAATGAAGAAAATTGTGAAATTTATAAAGATGTTTATGAATATGTTGAACAAATATAGGAAAAATGTTATTTTTTCTTGACATGTAGAAAGAGAGACACTTTGTGAGATATATATTCAAAACCAAAAAAAACAACTTATTCTTATTTCACCTTCATCATTATGTCATATTCTTCCTTGATTTCACTTGGTGACCACGGATTTTAAGTCGATGGAAAATTTTTCACAACTTGGAGACCATAGTTTATAAGGGGTTAAGATCAGCTTATATAACTCTCTTATCCCTAACCCTTAACCCAAACCTAACCTCTAAACCATTAACCCCTAACCCTTTAATCTCGAGCCCCTAACACCCCTCAGACCCTATTCCACTAATCCTTAACACCTTAACCCCATTCCCCCTAAGCCATGAACTCCTAACCCATAAACCCTTAACCAATAACCCGGCCTAGCCCCCTAAGCCCATAAAATATTAACCCCTAACCCGGCCTAACCCCTTAATCCCTAACCCTAAACCCATAACCCTTACTCCCTAAAACACCACTAACCTCTAAATCCCATAATACCTAAACCCCCTAACCCCTTAACCACTTAGCATTAACATCCTTATTAACCCTTAAACCACTAAAATATTAAGCCCTTAACCACTAAACACTACCCTAAACCCTAATTAAAATATACATCTTATGTCTACTTCTTTTATTCTTAACTTACTCTCAATTTGTTGTGTACATAGAATATATCCATAAAGAAAAAATAATTCATTATTTTTCTTCTACATTTAACATATAAACATTTACAAAAACAAGTTGCAATATAAATACATATAATGAATAACTTACCAAGGGACAATATTCATACCTGCCGTCAAGGTGTCCATACTCTGTACAATGTTTTTTAGTTGTTTTTTTTTAAAGTCTCCTTCTATTTTAACCCTTGCACTTTTTACAATGGCAATAACATTTTTGATCACCCAAATCCTCCAATGCAGATCTCACATATTCTTGTCCTCCTAGAGGAATGTTATGTGACATTTTTCCTTACCAAACATTCAATGATGATTATCTTAAAAAATCAACCTAATAGTTTAACTATTTGTAATGCAGTTAACAAAATAAATAAAAAATTCTATTCTAACCAAAAAATATCCCCTATATATAATAACCTTTGCAAACCATCACTAGTATAGAAACAATGTCGAACGTCTCTAAAATTTCAAATTTTTTTAATTATATATCCTTTTTTCATCAGATTTTCGACAGTTGATGACCAGAGAGACATTGCTTAATGTTAAAAAATATTGACTTTGTCAAACCTTGGTAATGGGATATTTGACCTAGTATGTCATCAGATATGCGATGGTGCCTCAGAACGTCGAATATCTGAGGAAAGAGAAAAAAAATTGTTTATTCGACGTGTAAGTCCCTATCGTCGGATAGTTGACAAACATCGGGAACGCTTTTTAAAAAAAATACAAAAATTGCAAATAAAATTCAAAAGTACGTCCAATTTTATCCATACTGTCAGAGTACGATGTCAGTTTTTTCATACATATGTATTAGTGTGGGTTCTCCCAAGCTTGTGTCAGCTACCAGTGATTTTTTGTCTTTCTACAAAAGACCTAGTGAATTTATGGGGATTCCTCCTTAGTTTCCTATTATGTTAGGTGGGAATATTGTCTTAGTCAATCTGTTAGTGATATTAATCCCTTTAAACTTCAATATGCTTCTTGGGCGTGATTATGTTTATGTTGTCAATGTATTGGTGTCTATGATTTTTTATGTGACCTATTTTCCTCACAATAGAAGTATTGTCACTATTGATTAGCTTTCATCTAATAACCACCATCCTAGTTCAGCTTTAGCTCATATTTCCCCTTTGTATATTCTGAGTGTTCAACTAGACTCTTCCCCTCCATAGGTGAATTATGTGATGTCTTATCCTCGATGTTCAATTACTTATAATAAGGATCATTTACAGTCATGGTGGCCTTCTCTAGACAAGGTATCGGTAATTCATAGGGAATTGTATCCAATGGGGGCATGTGATCCTTTTCTTTCCCCTTTGGGCCTAAGTAATTTTTCACTCCCTCTCAAGTATAATCTTATTGTTTATGATACCTCGAGCCTTGGTATTCGTGTTTGATCGAGTCTTGATTTCTTAGATGTTGAATTTCCTTTAGATAAGTTATCCTTGAGGCTATGATTATGGATCATTGACCTCTTCCTAAACTGAAAACATAGTTCGATTACCAAAGGAGCCCTTGGCTTGAGCCTAGCAATGGGCTCTACCTAGAGCAAAACTATGCATAAGCCACAAAGTGTTGTATTTCTTTGTCCATATTATACTTTTAGGGTTTCTTGTTTTCAGGTTTTGTATCCCATAGCACTTGTTTTATTAGAGGTTTCTATATTGGACTTATTAACTTTTGGGTGAGTGTTTTTAGTATTATATATAGGACTTTGAAGACATTTTTCTTTGGTACCTTTTCTTCCATGTTGATCCATTCTGTCAGATAATGGTCTCAAAACTAGCATACAAGTTATATTTTCCCCTTCATGCATTTTTGCATTATCCTTTTCTTGTTTCATTTTTCCTTAGGATCGACCCCACTGAGTTGCAATAGGGAATCTTCTTTGTTTTTTAGGAGTGTTTTAATTCATGTGGTAAATTATATTGTTCATGGGTTCCCTAGTTAGAACCTTGTTCACATTTTGGAGCCCATGTTCAAATAGTTTCATAGGCTCGGGAGCCCTGTTTAGTCCTGATGTGACTTTTCATTGAGGCCAGATATCTTCTTCTCAAGATTTTTGTGTCCAGTACCAGTGGGGCTCCCTCATTTATGTGTTGAGTTATAATATTGCATTACATTTTGTTGCTTGTGATTTTGAGCCTAATGACAGCCTCAGCTTGTTTTTTTTTATCCTCTTATGCATTCTTATCAATTGCTAGCTTCGCATTATTTTCCTTTGTGACTTGACACCTTTATCCCTAGAGGAAACATTCCCTTGAGCATCCATTCCCTACACGTGTTTCCTTTCATTGAGAATAGGTATGTTCCTTGTGCATGGAACTAGTTTTCTTGCTCTTCATGCTCGATTCCTCCATTTTACTATAGCATTATTTTATTATTTTTCAGGATTTATAATATGAAAAAGAAAAAAAAGAAAAAAAGGAAGGATGGGAATGAATCTCATTTTTTATATGTCAACTACTTGTGTCGCCCTTGAACATAGCACAATATTATAAGTCTTTATCTCACTATTGTGTTTAATATGGCTTTAGGAGGCTTTTTTCTCGTTTTTAAGCACAATCTCCTTCGGTTGGTTATTCTTTTAGTCATATGGAGCATTTGTTGATGCCTCCTATGTCACAGATGTATCCCAGTTTATAGTCAATGTTTCCCAATTCACATTTTTTGTCTTGTTTATGTTCAAGGGAAGTCAACCTGTGTCAGCCACTCTATAGAATCCTTGACTTTCCAAGTCATCCTTCCCTTGTGTCAAGTACTTCTCAGCTTCCCAAGTATCTTTGTATCTCACTCGTTCTAGTATAGAAGGTCCCCATTGACTTATTTCTAGGGGTTCTTCTTCGACTATGACACATTACTCTGAGAGTATGACCTAGAGTTGTAAGCTAGTCCTATTTACATCATTGATAGGTGACCTTGCGCTCATAACATGACAAGTCATCATTGGTTATTGACTAAGTCATTTCTCTTATGTTTGACATCAACAACCATTATTACACATAGGAAATCATGTGGTACCTTGGTTTCTATTTGACCCCATTGGTGGATTCCCCATATTTGTAAATATTATTCATCAATGGATATTATTCAGAGAGCCTTCCATGTTATATTCCATCTGGTACATGTGGAAATCGTACCTTGATTTGTTCCTTTCAATATTTTCGTATGATTTCTTCCAAATATTTGTCCTTCTACTACTCCTCGTGGTGGATGATGGAGGATGCCTCAATGCCTTAATTCCAATGGATATCTTCCTATCACCTTCAACACATCTTTCTCTAGGACAGGGATCTATAGTCATTTTTATTACCTTGGGGCCTGCAATCATCAGTGGTAAGTTCCCTCGTTATTGACAGTGGGAATACATCAATGTCACCTAATCAAGAGATTTTGTTAGGTATTCGACATCAGATCCTTTATTTATATTTTTTATATTTTAATGGGTACCTTGATTCACGTTGTCATTATAATTGGGTTCTCTTGCATTTGTTGACGATATACATTAATCATCAGTAATCAAACAGTGTCTCATTGTTTTCAAGTCCAACACATCTATTATCATAGTGTAGACTCGTACCATAGTGAGTCATTTTGAAGACCTTTGGAAAAGTACGATCATCACCTCTTTTGTGTTCCTACTTGAGTTTTGTTAATTGTACCACCCTCTTTGACATTGGTACTTGCATAGGATCTATTTTTTCACTCCATTGACTCTATATATCCTCTTTTTTATTCTGAGACATAGCTCCATTGTGTATCCATTCATGGCTATGATATACATTTGCATGGATCCACTGTGTATTTATCTTATGGCCATGATTGCTACTTTTATGCATTACATGGATCCACTGTGTACATTTTTCATGTCCACGAACATCAATTATGATTTCATTTCTCATGGATGCATAGTGTACATGATTTGGCGAACATGCCTACATCACTCCTGAGCATGGGATGATCGACTTGGGAAGAGAGAATCTTACATGTTTTTATTGTATATATTGTTCTATAATTGGTCTTCAACTACTCCTACCCAAGCCCTTCCACAATCGCATGAATATTTTGTAATGTATTTCGGCCATCATTTTCTCTTTTGACCTCACACATTGGGGGGTGTTATATCTCATGTTGTAGGTTGTGAAAATTTGTACCCAACCACAAAGAAAGTGCTACAACTTGGGAATCCTACACCCAATGTCACCTCAATGTAGGTCTTGCACTTCAAGGGTGACTAGGTCACTCTAGGGAGGCGATCCCAGTGACCCCAGGGAATCTCCTAGAGGTCAAGTCTAAGTGGAGTGAAATGTGTGGAATGGAGTCTTGAGAAGGTCCAAGGGTTGCCAAGTATGTTGAGTAACCTGCAAATGGTGAAATACCTACTGAGACACAAGAAAAGACACTTTGCAATGAAATATGTTAGTTGGATCAGAAAGTTAATCTTGTTTTCCCAAATTATCATCAGTATATAACAGTTTATATCATCAAATAAAACATCTAAATCATCATACAAAGATCTGAACTAGGTAAGTAAATCAACATCAAGCTTAGCAATGAATATAGGATGAAAAATGGCACTTAAGAAGCAAGAGGATATGGTTGTTGTAAGCATGTGTTTTCTGCAGAAAATTGCAGCCTTATGGTTGTAGCATTCAATGGCATGCAGCAGCAAAATCAACCATGGAAAAGTTCCAAGAACTAGCCCAAAAGGTGCACCCTAGTTAGTAGAGTTACTGAGCAAAATTTAGGAGATAGTCTAGGGTTAGTTTAGGAGTTATGGCTATTAGATTATATAGGTTAGATCAGCCCTAATGGCTATAGGTTATGGTTTGTAATAGTAAGAAAATAATGAGAGAGAGGTGATTCCCTAGTAGGGGAAGACTCCTCTCAATGAGGCAAATCAACTTCAAGAAAGAAACCTTTCAAAAGATCAAAAATTGTGTTTCCCAAGGAAATGATTTGTATATCTCCAATTCAAAAAAGTATGACTAGTGCCTTTAATATTGGGTTAATGGAGTCAAATAAACAAATATCTAGAGAATCTACCTCCTTGCGGGTGTAATCCCTTTTACTTCCCAAGGAAAGTTTCTCTAACTAGGGTTTAAGCTAAGAGGGTGTATGCCCTTATACTTCTCTTAGCAAACCCTTGTATAATCAATGAGATCAAGAATAAAATGATTAAGACTATGGTGGGGGTGTATGCCCTTATAATTCCCACCTAGTTTCTAGCATAACAATACTTGACTTGAAATAATGATAGCATAATAGTAAAATACCTTACCAAGATCACGAGAAATTCCAAGATAATCCACCATAAGAGATAGAAAACATCATCAAAGGATAGAGCTAGAATTTGCCATCAACCATTCATCAATTTAACCATAAACAAGTGTACAAGAGATAAAAGGAGCAAAGTGAAGTGAAAATTTCATACCAAGTCCTCTCATAATGAGGGAGAGTTGTGTTAAAATGAGATCTTATAAGCTCTTATTTATACAAATGTCACCAAGGTGAATTGTCCACAAATTAAGGGGTAAAACACAATATTAGGGGTCAAAAACCCTAATCTTTCCCCATTTTACAAAGGAATTCATTTAAAATTCACTTTTGCACATAAGAAAACCCTAATTTTAGAAGGATGTCTCCCCTTTAGGGGACGTTTTTCCCCTTTGAGGAAGTCGTTGGTGTTGGAGAATCATGGGTAAGCCTACGAAGGACACATATCAAGCATCTAAGCACTCTCATAATGGCGAATACCCTCTTCTCCTCAAAAAATCCATGTGTCAAATCAGTGGCACCTCACCACCATGCCCTATCCCCCCAAGCATGATGTCAAGCTCAAAAATAGGATGATTTTCCCCTCCTGGAAAAATCGTTTAGCAAATGAGGGTTAGGATATGTTGTCCAAGTCATAATCAAGGCCTTCCAAGTCTTATTTCTCACATCGAGCATGCGGACCCTTGGCATCCAACTTGTGGGCTTGTAGCCCCATGAAATCCCAAGATAGGCTTGTTCTCCCAAAAGTTTCCACCAACTAGGTCTTGCAAAGACAAATGAGCACACCCTCCAAGGATCTCAAGTCATAACATCATGAAAAGTGAATACAATCAATAAAGAATTGTGCAACAAAGATCACTATATCAAACAATTAATTTCTCAAAGACACTATGCGACTTGTCATGCTTGAATATGGGAGGGTTGAAAAGGTGTCCTATTGGGTGGATGTTTCCCTAGGTCAAGGAGAAATTTCAAGAGGTCTCTCTATATTCCATGTAAAGTGGTGAGGTGGTTGGGCTCAATACTCAATGGGCATAGGGCTCATGACATACAAGGGGTCATAGTTTCTCATTCATGGGTTCCTTTGTAGACAGCGTGTGGTACCTTTGTCCGCAATGCACTTTTTCCAAGCCCATCAATTACCTTGTATCTTTATTTCTTCATATTTTCTTTCAATATAGAATAAGTAGAGATTGAAGGTCACTTCCTTGGTGTGGTGACCAGATGATGGAAATTTCACCCACAAACACATAGTGTAAATGAGAAGGATGGCTCGCGGTAATACCCCCTTTCTCTCAACCATGCAACTAAGAGCCATTACCCTAGTTTGGTGACCAAATGATGGTAATTTCATACCACTAGATATTCATGGATGTGATAGGTCGGCTCATGATGAGACCTCCTATCCTTCAACTAACCTTTTAAAAATTATTTATTATATTGTGGGTCCTCTTTACTCAAATATAAGTTTTTTATTGCTTTCTTGGGTGATCCCTTGGCGAAGCATTTGGAAGGTTTAAAAAAGGATTTTATCTTTTACCCAACATCAACCCCTCTGGGCCTTCAACCCCTTCTTGGTTCAATAATGATGGAAAGTGGTAAGTATGGTCGGGAACGGTACGATGGATCATCAAGGGAGTTCCTAGTAGAAATCCCATTCCCAAGGAAGACCGCTTACTATGGCACAATATCAACCACCAAGGTGAAGCAAGGAAAAAGGCATAATGGCCAAGAATATATCATGAAATCTAGAGAAATATAGGATACAAAATAATCAAATGGCTTCAATATTGAAATCATTCTCACCATGATACTGACTTGTACCTCATGGAGTAAGGTCCACTGCCTTCAAGAAACCAGTTGGTGTGGTGGATTCCATCTGCAAACCTATGACCATATGTGGTGGTGAGTGGGTTTTTCATCTATGAAAAGGGTACTATTGGTCATGTAGTCTCTCGGAACTCCATATCTACAACCTGAGGGATTCGAGACATAATATCCTTAGTTATCCACAAAATGGGGATAACATCTGGCTACTACTTGGGGACATGTGCTCGCCACAGAGTGCATGAGAACCGTAGCATCTCTCGGTAGACATGTTCTTGCAAGGAAACATCAAAATTTCAAGTGAAGGATGGCCTACTCATCCTTGTTCTCATATGATGATAATAAAAACCCATTAAACTAGAAAAAAAAAAAATTGATATTTTGTTTTTAATAAATTTCTAAAATAAGCATGAAATCAATATGCACGTAGAGAAAAATGAAAATGAAATTCATCTAAACTAGTATGAGCAATCAAGATGAAAATGCAGGGAATCAAATTGGCTTACCTTATACTTACCTTTGGTGTGGTAACTGAAGAAGTCATGTGACCTGGATGTGAGGTTGGAGAAGAGACCCATCTACTGGTAGTGGCATCTTTCTTCCATCTAATGTCGTCAGATAGTACCTTTATTTGTCAGACTTCTTCCTGATGATGTAAGGGAAAAGCCAATAATTGTTGTCTTCTTGGTCATATCTGGGCTTGCCCTTTATTTTGTCCCGCATGAGTACAAGACTTCCTTAATTGAAATTGATGCAAGGTGTATTCATATCGCGAGGAGGCTTTGTGTGGACTGTATCCTTGAAAATTTCTTCATGTTTCTCATCTTCCTTTTGTATAATATGGATAGATCTCATCTCCTTCCCATGTTACTTTTCAATCTTCTTTTTATCTGTCCATGGGAGAAACATATTTATTGTATCTTCCTGCATAAAGGATAACTCAGATGGATCATACTCAATAACTTATGGAGGAATATCATGGTAGTGTTCAATGACATAGTTGGGGCCTCTCAGATTCATCACATGTGTATCTTTCTTTTCCTTGTTATGTAATATCTCATACGTTCCATCGCCCATGGGAATATATGCATGTGTAAGGTTCATGCCAAGGAAACCTCCAAGGGTTGAGAACTAGGTCCTTGATAAGAGCATCCCCTAGGCATCAAGGACATCGATCACCAATATGTCCATGAGGATGTTGATATGTGGAAAATCTATCAAAAATACCTCAATGTATTCACATACTTCCAAGACCTCAAATCTTCTTGAATAAATACCATAATGATTTCCATAAGGTTGGGTTGTTTTCAAACCAACTTGTTTCATTACCTTCAAATATATGACATTTGTTGACACCTCTAAATCAAGCATGCAATTGTTCAAACGAAATTCATCCATGCCTAATGAAAGATATAAAGGAGGGTTTGTGTCCCTTGGTCAATAAAGATACATAGTGTTCAACATGATGGGAGGATCCTCCTTCTTGAATGGCACCTATAAGATTTTCAAAATTTCCCTTTTTACAGAAGGGATATTACACATCTTTGTCACTGGGACCGTAATATTCAGTTTTCCAAACATGTTTTCAACATACATATTCAACTTAATGTCATATGTAGGAGTTGTCTTGGGAAGAAACTCACATACTCAAGGTGGAGGTGGTGGGGCCACCTTTTCTATTGAAGGAAGAGGACTATCAGGCTGTGATGGAGGGGCTGAGAATTTTTTCTTCTATAGGTTAGGATTTCCCTCTTCCTTAATTCCCTATTCTAATCATCTGTCAACTTACTTAAGGCTTGGAGTCTCCCCTCTCTTTCTCCTATTCTTTTGGCTTCATTGATCTATTCTTGAGTAACATATTCATCATTGAGATTGAAAATCATGAATTTTATATCATCATGATAATATTCGTCTTGTCGGGGGAACTCATCCTACATGTGGGGTTCTTGGCATGGGAGACACCAATCTTCTATATCAACTATCCCAATAGGTTTCAAATTATTTGGGGCCCTTGCCTCTTGTTGAGGTCTTGGTTTCCAAATGGTGGCATCTCTCTTTTGTCTGGAAAACTAAGGTCTAGGAGTAGATTGATTTCTTTCCACTGTAGTCATATGATTCATAAGATGATTCTTCACCTAAACAAGTTGAGTAGTCATTTGGTCTATATTCTAAGTTGGGAGAGAAATTGGATCAAGAACATTGTTGTTGGAGACCTTCGTCCTTCATTTTTCCTTGTTGTGAGGTTATTGAAAAGGTTCTACTTTTGAATCAAGGAAATTATCTTCAATGTCTATACTAAATTCTTTAGCCTCTGCCAATGATGTGGGATTTTTATCTTTAAGGATGTATCGGAACTTCCGTTTAAAAGTATTCCTG
>JASDQU010191336.1:0-20090 GCA_032191745.1 Picea mariana
ATCAATTTTATGTTTAATATTTATGGAACCTTAATTAGATGTTCATAAAAAATTATAAATTATCATTTTTTAAAATAAAAGATTGATGATTATTTTGTAAGGTCCAAAGTAATAAAATCAGATAATTAGAAATACATTTTCAACACAAATGAGAATTAAATTTTAAATTCTTAAAATTTTATAAATGGCCAATATTTTTTTAACAAGTTATTAATGGTTATATTGTAAGATGCAAAGTAATAAAAATAAAATGAAATAATAAAAACCATATTTACAATGAAAACATAATACAAAGTAACACAAGGTGAACTAATATTAAAAATCATAATATAAATTTTGTGGTAAATTTAATTAAATAAATTGTAGACAAATAAATTTGTATAACATAAAATTACATTAATAAATTTAATTAAAAACAAGCATATTTGTTGAACCAATTTTCCAATAATTTATATAATATATAAAATGAATCCAAAATAATGATATTTTATCAAATAATATAAAATAGAGTAATCTTTCAGAAATACCCAATCATATTATAATGAATATTAATGGTCATAAATAAGGTTCTTAAATTAAAAAATTCTTCATTTACAAATACCATATTATGATGAAGTCCACTTCCAAATTTGAAGGCGAAGAACTTTGGTAAGAGTAATCTTTCAGAAATACCCAATCATATTATAATAAATATTAATGGTCATAAATAAGGTTCTTAAATTAAAAAATTCTTCATTTACAAATACCATATTATGATGAAGTCCACTTCCAAATTTGAAGGCGAAGAACTTTGGTAAGGAAGGTCTTTTTGATGTGTTTTTAAAATAGATAATAATTCAAAATTTAAGATGTATTTAAAAAAAAAAAAATTATGTGTGATTTATGGTTTGATAGATTTAATTGGTTTTTGGGATTGATCTAGGTTAGCATCGATTAAATCAAATACACATTGGGATTTAGTTGCAAACATATATAGAGATTTATAATACGGAAAGAAGCATGAATAATGCATTAGAATCACAACTTAGAGATGTAATGATAATAAATCAACCACAAATTGAGTTTTTATTTGCAAACATATCAAATAAAGGACAAATTGGGCTTTATTTGCAAATATATAGATATTTATGATATGAAAAAAAATAGGAATGTAATGGTAATAGACTAAGTTAGTTTTTGTAATTTTACCTTTTGTATTGCAGTAGAGTTGTATATGCATATTTTATCACAATGGTTTTATACAAGATGGGTTTAGAAATTTCCACATTAATTAAAACAGAGTTTGAAATAGTAAAAAGGGCCAAATTTTATTAAAGGTTAACTTTGTTTCAAAACTTATTATATAAAAAAACAACACATTAGGAAATATGTCAATACATGATATATCAATGCATCTTCAATAAAATAAAATGAAATTTAAAAAATCATTAACAACAACTAGAGAGTAAAATTTAGGATGTACATATTTATTTCAATTTTAGGTTTATTAGAAGGACCAAAAAAACAAATACAATTTTATTGTTTTTTAATGATTTAGTACTAATATTTTATTTAAATAATTATTAAAAAAAAATAATTTCCCAAAACATGTAGATTGATAATGACAAAAACAAATCATAGAAAATTACTTTGAAATTTTTTTCTACATTATTTTATAAATGAATAAAATTTTGATAATTAAATTTTTGTAAAATATATAGGATTATAATATTATATAAAAATTAAGAATAAAACCATAAAATAAAATACTTACAAGAAAAACATTATATATAGGTAGACTTTTGTATAGAAAATAAAATTTACAAGTTGAAAAATCAAGTACATGTAAAAATAAAATTTTCTCTCCAAAACTATTTGTAAAAATATAAAAATGTGCAAAAACATTTAAATTGAAATAACATACAAATTATTTTAATAATAATATTGTGCAAAATAATTTCAAAATTTATATATCATGTTATTATAAAGATTTTGAGATATAAATTGAATCCTACTTTGTTTTTTGAGTGTGATTCTTTTTATAACATATGCAAATTATTATATGTAAATTAAAACCATTATATTTAACATTTTTATTGTTATAATGTTAAGATATATAAAATGCATGATGTATACATTACATTCAAATAAATTTTTATTTCTTATAATGTTAAGATATATACATTACATTCAAATGAAGAGCATGCAATAGCAATAGAATATGAATATAATTACGAGAAATATATATTAGGAATATAATGTAAATAGAATTATGAAAAATATATATTAGAGTATAAAATGCATAATGTATACATTACATTCAAATAAATTTTTATTTCTTATAATGTTAAGATATATACATTACATTCAAATGAAGAGCATGTAATAGCAATAGAATGTGAATATAATTACGAGAAATATATATTAGGAATATAATGTAAATAGAATTATGAAAAATATATATTAGAGTATGTAATAAAATGTGAATATAATTATGAGAAATATATGTTAGAGTATGAGTCTCTTTTCTGCCAAGTGAGTAAATAAGAAAAAATAGTACACAATAAAATCAAGTGAATAAACCATGCTATAGAAAAGTTTAATAAAATGTTGAATAAAATGTGAATATAATTATGAGAAGGGTATGAGTCTCTTTTCTGCCAAATGAGTAAATAAGAAAAAATAGTACACAATCAAGTGAAGAAACCATGCTATAGAAAAGTTCATCATTATTTTACTTGTTAATATGCAATTGTTTTACTACATATTTTGAATAATATTTATTTTTGAATAATATTTAATTGCATCCAGAATATGGGGTATATATTTTGAATAATATTTATTTGCATCGAGAATATGGGATCTATATTTTGAATACTATTTATTTGCATCCATAATATGAGATATAGAGCAAGAGGAAAAGGGAAATATTTTGTTTTTTATTTACACATGAGTTCATAGATCTGCTGCCATGGTAGATAGATATTCTCCTTGGGCACATAAAACTTAGATATGTAAGATGGATATTTTTTTAGTAGTCCATGGAATACAATATCAATGGTAGTCCATGGAATGAGATGATGGTTTCAGATTCATACATGATACACCTGCTGCATGAATTTTTGTGACGCCACAAGAAATATCTATGCCATATCTTAAGATCCGCTCCAATGTAAGGTGACCCTCATTGTGCTGCATCTCTTCCTTCACAAAACTCATGCATTTGTCCATCACCATACATAGAAGGGAATGATCGATCATGAACCAAATCAACATCCACCAATAGACAAACAACCCAAATGTATATGCGGGAACGATCGATCTGAACCAAACCCATGATTGCTTTTAATAATTTAATTGCAAGCAAGCTTTCAGATGCTTGGGCTGTTCATAGTCATGAGGTCTGTTTGATGGGCTTCCGTCGTTTGATGGGTATTCAATTTGTTAAGATTTTAATTCCATACATCATTATTCTTATTTGACATATTTTAAAATTAGAGAAAGGTATATATGCCAAAATTAAAATAAAAGAAATTATTGTATTTATTTGCATAGTTAAAAATATATATTATGAGTTATAAGGACAAAGTATCTTGAACACTTTTCAATTTTTTTTCGCTGTGTAAAGGAGGTGAAGAAGAAAGTACGACGAAGACTTGTCATTGTATTTGGTATCTTGAACACTTTTCATTTTTTCGCTTTGTAAAGGAGATCAAGGAGAAACCTTTTTATTGTATTTGGTATATGTTTTTGTTTTGTATCCTATATTTATCTTAAATATAATAAGGGGTTGATAGATACATCATGTGTTCTTGTGTGCTATTTTCTATTTCTATATGTTTTTAATAGTAGATATTTTATTACTGGTATTCGACACTGGTCGCTTTGGTAAACAAAGACAAATACAAAAATTCAAATGCATATGTGCTCATAAAGGGAAATAGTGCAATTGTGAATTAAAAACATGTAATGAGAGAAGAAAATTTGTATTTGTTCTTCTATTTTTTTTTTCAATCAAGAAGATTCCTCATTGCATTGTAAAAATTGAATGATAAATCATAGAATTTGAATTGTGCAGTGCCAAACCATTTCAAGTTAAAGTAAAGTGTAAATGTTATCATCACTACCTATTTGAAATTTGAATAAGGAGCTCAAGTGAGTCAATCTAAGTCAAGTCATTGTAATTACACTTTACGACGCATGATCGGTAGTACCCGAAACGCTAAGTGTAACATCAAATCAAGAGAGCATGATATAAAATAGACGAATACAATAGAGCGAGTACAAGAGAGCATGAAAAGTGAGTGAGAGAATAATAACAAATGGGTAAAGCATGAAATATTTTACTGAACATCTCTCATAAAATCAAGGAACTGCCATAGTACAACCATGAATTGCATAATCAAATTGATATGAAAGATAAATTTATTAAAAAAATTGTGGAAGTTATTTTGAAGAAAAAACATAATTGATCATATGGTTGATACAATATGGTCAACAAATGATTTTGAAAATAAAATAGATACTAAGGATCAATTTATTGATGCACTTTAGATAAAATTAAGAGAAAAGAAAAATCAAATTGATAACATGATTTATGCAACATATGAATCAAAGAACCTCATACAAAAGGTTTATGCGAGTTGTGACATGGAGGATCTAATAGAGAGGTTTGATTCAACATGTGCTATAAAGGAGATTATCCAAATGGCTGATTCAATATGTGATACAAATGAGTTCATACTAAATTTTTACATGACTTGTGACATACAAGGAATAATACAAATGGTTTAATCTATTTGTGATACACATGACCTAAGGGTGGATACAAAAGAAACACAAGAGATTGATGATGATTCTTTAACTAGTGATGACATGGAATCATACAATGGACCAATGAAGTAAAGTCTTGTTAAAGGAGAGTTAGAAGAAGTAGCATAGAATGAAAGCAATGGAAACGAAAAATGTGAATTTGATGATACAAAAGAAGAACATCAATAATTACAAAACGATCTTTCCAATACAATTGTCAGACCCTTGGAAGAATTGTCATTAAAAAAATCAACATCGCTTAGGATATGACAAAGGCAACAACTTTCATATCCAAAATTACTCCAAACCAATTCAGTTTGTGATTGCAAGATTTATTGAAGTAGTGAAGAATCTTGGTAATAAGTGTCAACATTGTCATAGAGTTGGTCACTTGGAGACATAGTCTTTTGATCTCCATCCTTCTCTTAATTGTGGGAAGACAAACCATCTCTCAGAAAAGTGTCGAAATAAGAAGAAGAGTAAGAAAAATAATAATTATGGATGGTGTTATACAAAATTTTGTCGCATTTACTTATATTGTATATTCTCTAACACCTTAAAAGAATAAAATTTGAAAGGAGAGTTAGGAAGAAGTATTTTGGAAAAAAGAAACTCTAGCAAGTCCCTAAATAAAAGAATTATCGCTTGTTTCACTCTACCAAGGTGTGAAAACGCTACTTCTCGCAATCTCCATCACTACCAAATGTGACAGTGTCGCTTTTTTCTCAAATATAAGGGTGTGACAACCTTTCATACCTAGAAAAAAGAAGATATTCTCAAATATTCTATAAGAGAAGATTTGATGATGTGTTGTTTACCGATTGGTGTGGATCTCACCCACCTCTCCTCATTGGGTGATATCCTAACCTCTTCATGGCTTCCTCTCTAATCTATAAAAGAGGAAAATTCCAAAGGAAAAAGGGAAGAAAAAATAGAGGAATAATGAAATTATGGTGAATTGAGAATAGATCCATATTTTTAAATAAGATTTTGTAAATCTCACATTGGCCCGAAGAGATTTAGTTGTTCTAAAGTGTTTTAGTTAGGATGATGACATCTATGGAGGCTATGAGTGTATTGAAGCATTGAATTGCTAGAAGGAGCTTGTCAACACCAAGGCACCAGTTGTAATTTGTTTCCTAATTATTTAATAAAGTGATACATTTTCCTTTCCTAACTAAGATTGTCAATGATCTATGTGTTTGTTTTTTCTTCGCTATTTACATGGGTTTATTGAGATATATAGATATTGGTTGCTTTCACTTTTTTGTTTGTTCCTCTTGTAGATATCTAATTTTACAAAGTATTTAATAGATAACTTGGAGTTACAACTTGCGAGTAAAAACGATGATTAAAAACGTATGAACTTCTATCTTTTATGTTTCTTTTGAATCTACGAAAAATAGTGTATTTTTTTGTTTTGTTCTAGTTTCGGGTGCCAAAACTAGGGAGATTGGTCTACATACACATTCACTAATTTATCCACAACAGATGGCTTAATTCTTGGAAATGGAATCAACAACTAAAGAAGCTACATAAGTCTTATTGTCTAGCTAATACATAGGTAAACCCAAAGTTGAATGGAGAAATGACAACAGTAAAAATATTTCAAACAACTATTCGAGATTATTTTAGGCATGGTATGGTTCTAATTCTATATGTTCTTTGAAATTAAAAAATGAATCAAAGATGGTACTCTCCATGCCTCAATGGGGGGAGCAGATTGATTAAAAGGATGCTCTCTTACACCTTCAAGGGGGGAGTAAATATGGTTAGTGGTAAACCAAAAGAGCCACATTATTCAAATCAAATTGGTTAGTGGTAATCATAAAACACCACATTATTCAAGTATAAATGGAATATGGTTAGTGGTCAACTAAAAAAAATACCACATGAAGAATCCAAAGCTCAAGATTGGATCCCTTCAACCAACTTCAACAAATTTCTCACCTTGCACCTGACAAGGGGGGATATTAGATATTGATGATGATATTTAGGCTTCAATATTCGAAGTCCTATACATCATAAAAATCAATCAACATTTTGGAATTACAACATAGTAACCTGCCTCCTCAAATCAATGAACTATTGGAATGATAATCAATAGAATGGGAGTGATCAAACATGGCAGATGTTCACTTCCAAACGAACTATTCAACATGCATATATTGACATCTTTTCAGGCATATCTTCATAAAATATCATTTCAATAGTTTTAGATTGAGGGTTATACTAGTTATTGTTTCCTTACTGATACAATTATTCAAACTTGTGATTAGGGGGGGATGTTACACTATGAGTCCCTAAACAATCACAAAGTTCAACACCACATTTATCTAAGTTTTAAGCCTTATCTATTGATTAGGTGTTGTCATGATCCATTGATGAGTTTCCAATTGGATCTAGATCTAGATTTTTCCAATTCATGTACTATAAATTCAAATTAGGAGATCAATACAATGTACAATAAAACAACTTAAAGTCAAAATAGATTTGGCCTGGGAAGATGATATGGTCGAGGGAAACACTAGCCTGAAGCTCATGCGCACCCCTGCCTGAACGACTCAGCATACTCTGCAGCCATTAACCCAACCGCCAGGGGAGAACTCAACGCCGGCTCTGGTTTGCCGAAATGGGCAACGAGGAGGGGGGAAACCCCCCTCTTACAACAACATTACAGCTAATGAAAAAGCAGGCAAAAGATCAAAATGACCTGCATTTGAGTTGCCACAGCAAATCCGTGAGGATCTCCTCGCCAAAGAACAGGGTTTACGAAAGGAGATGGACATGGATGCCAGCACCTCTCGTCCCAAAGTGCCTCTTGGATGGGAGCCCGACAAATGCATACCCCAAATGGACAAAGCACCCAGGTATCTCATCAGCTCAACCAGAGTTGGGGAGAACACCCAATTCATTCAAGAACACGTCCTCATTGGTAAGTTCCTAGGACTATGGCCGTCAGAAAGAGACCTAAACAAGTGGATCAAACACTCGTGGAACCCTAGGGGCGACTACGAGGTCCAACTGAGCTCCAAAGGTTTCTTCACAATCATACTGTACAACCTAGAGGACAAGGACCGCATTTTTGAGAATGGCCCATATTTTTTCAACTCAGCAGGGCTGTTTCTCAGGTTCTGGACAGAACGCTTCAGCCCATACAAGGAATACTTCTCGATGGCTCACGTTTGGATCTGTCTCTACTCACTCCCGCAGGAGTTCTGGCTGGAGGAAATTCTGATGGGAATAGGAAACACCATAGGGCAATATGTCAAAGCCTATGAAGCTACAAAGAAGAAAAAATAAACCTCCTATGCCCGCATCTACGTCTACATGAACATTTCTCAAGCCCTACCAGGAACAGTAATACTAGAGTATCAAGACGAGGACTGGGTGCAAACCCTCGATTATGAACACATATCGTTTAGATGCCGCAGATGCCATGAGCATGGCCACCTGTTCAGGGATTGCCCACTGACCCAGACGGCTCCCAAAGCTGAATAGAACATGCAGAAGGATGGCTTCATAACAATCCAAACACGGAAGAAGAACCCACCTCGCAAGCAAGCAGTAGGCCCCAAGCCGGTTATCCCGACCAAGAATGCCTTTGACATTCTCAGCCAGCTCCCAGAGGAGGTGGAAATCCAGGATCCGCACAAAGGAGCTAAGCCAGACACAGGCCCTGGCCCCACACCCTCCCCTGATCAGAACCAGGAAACCCATGGCGAGGAAGGAGGGGAAGCAGATGGTGACACACCCATGCAGTTGGACGCCCAAGACCTAGCAGGCATAGACCTTGAAAAATGGGAAGAAGCCCTAAATGCAAGAGACCTGCAGGGCCTTCCGGAAGAGCAGCTTTGAAAGGTACATAAGGTATTCCTCGACTCCACGACAGGATCTACAGCCCGCCTCGACATTGCAACAGAATCAAGCTCTGGATCTAAGAAAATCCCACGCGAAATCAAGAGACGAGGGCGAAAACCGACTCATCAACTAATCAAAGAAGCAGGTAACCTCATGATCAACTCAGGCCAGATTCAGAAGCTCTCGGAGGGATAGATCCACCCACCCTCATCCACCCAATGATGAAGACAATCTCTTGGAACATAAGGGGAATCAATGGCAGGACCAAGCAAAGGATCCTCAGGGACTATATCAAGGAGGAAAACCTAGATATTGTAATGCTACAAGAAACAAAATGCGTGGGAATGGAAGCAGAACATATCTTCCAGCGCCTCTGGAAATACTGCCGCTACTTTTACTCAAACGCAGCGGGGGCCTCAAGAGGCCTTGCCATTCTCTGGAACCCAAGCCACACTACCCTTGGAGAGCCCTTCTCAACTGCAGGAACCCTAACGGCTCGCTATGAAGTAATAGGATCAAATCATGAGGGGACCATCACCAATGTCTATGGTCCACAAAGTCAACAGGAGAAAAACAAGGTCATGGACAAGCTAATCTACATCAAATCCTTGGTCACCACACCCAACTAGATCCTTGGAGGCTACTTCAACATGATAATGTCACTGGAGGAGAAAGCTGGAGGAAGCAAGCAGCTTGACCCGGAAAGCAGTAAGTTCAAAACCCTTCACGAACATTTAAAATTACTAGATATTGAAAATAGCAATGGCACCTTCACCTGGTCCAACCGCCGATTAGGCAGCCAACATGTGGCATGTAGGCTTGACCGCTTCCTTGTTGCGGAAGAGCTGATTGAAAGTGGCCTTTTTATGGAAAGCCTAATTCTCCCCAAGGCAGGCTCAGATCACTGGCCAATATCTCTCCATATCATAGCCGAAACCACCCCCACGCTCAAACCCTTCCGGTTCAAGAAATTTTGGCTCACCCACCCCGATTTCCAGCACCTAGCGACAAATTGGTGGCAACAAGCCGAGGTGGATCACGGAACCAAGATGTACAAATTCCAGCAACGACTCAAAAACTTTAAGCAAATGCTAAAACACCGGAACAAAAATACCTTTGGTAACATCATTCAAAGCATCAAAGACATCGAGAGAAGGTTAGCCGAGATCCAAAAAATCTTTATCAGTGGAACTTGAACTCCTGAGCTCATGATGGAAGAGGGGCAACTTCTATCGCAACTAGAACAGAGAAGGCAGCAGGAAGAAATCCTGTGGAAGAAAAAATCAAGAGTGCAGTGGCTCAAGGAAGGGGAAAAGAACACGAAATTTTTTCACTGGACGATGATCCACAGGCGGCACATCAACAGAATAACCCACCTGGAGGACGAACACGGAAACCTGGTGCGCGAGCACAACTGCATCAAGGAAGAGCTTACACGACATTATCAGAACCTCATGACAGAAAATCAACAGAACCGAGAGGAAGCCATTGCTCGAGTTACCAGCCACATCCCCTCTCTCATAACTCCCACACAGAATGCTTCTCTCACAAGGCCAATCACCTAGGAGGAGGTGGATCAAGCTGCAAAAGATATGCCCTCCGAAAAAGCACCAGGCCCTGATGGCTTCACAATGGACTTCTTCCATCACTGCTGGGACATAATACGAAAGGATGTTTGGGAGGTGGTGGAGGAGTCATGCACCTCGGGCCAAGTCCTTCAAGATTTCAATGCCACCTTCCTCACTCTCATCCCAAAGGAGGAGCGGGTCACCAACCCCAAGCACTTTAGACCGATAACCTTATGCAACATCATCTACAAGATTATAACTAAGGTAATCGCAAATCGACTCAAGCCCATCCTGCCTTTTGTCATCTCCCAAGAACAAGCTGGCTACGTAGAGGCCAGGCAGATCATGGATAGTGTCATCCTAGTGCATGAAGTCATCAGCTCTCTCAAAACAGAGAAAATCCCAGGTATGCTAATCAAACTAGACCTTTCAAAAGCCTTCGACAAAGCCAGCTGGTGCTATCTCAAGGCCACCCTCCTAGCCTTCGGTTTTGACCATTCTTGGGTTAGCTGGATCATGAACCTCACCTCCACGACCTTCTTTTCAATCCTAGTCAATGGGGTTCCCTCCCGGCCTTTCTCAGCCTCCAGGGGTATTCGACAGGGTGACCCACTTTCACCCTTCCTCTTTGTCCTCATGGCGGAAGGCTTGGGACGCTATATCAATTCAACGATCCAGGAAGGTAGCCTCAAAGGCCTCCCCCTGCACAACATTAGACTAACACCCTCCCACAGACAATTCGTGGATGACACTCTCCTCATGAACTCTCCCACTGCACGAGAAGCACAAAAGCTCAACTCAATCCTGTCTGATTTCACAGAAGCCTCGGGCATGAAACTGAACCTCGATAAGTCCAAGCTCTTCTTCTTCAACACCCCAACCACAGTTCAACTACACATTTCCAGAATTCTAGGCATCCCTAAGAGCTCCCTTCCATCCAAGTACCTGGGAATTCCCCTCACGGGAGCGCCTGCTAAGTCCATCTCTTGGGACAACCTCCTCCTCTCAATCTCCAATTGCCTGGCCAGTTGGACCTTTAGACCCCTTAACATAGCAGCCCGACTGGTCCTTCTAAATTCGGTCCTCCAAACCCTTCCCACCTACCTCTTCACTGCGCTAGCCGTGCCCAAGCAAATCATCAGAGCTATCAGAAATTTACAGAGAAATTTCCTTTGGCAAGGCCTGCAACCGAACAAGAAATGGCGCTGGTCAGCTGGGACAAGGTATGCGCTCACAAAAGCTTGGGAGGCCTTGGGCTTCATGACCCCGGTAGGCTGAATCAGATAATGGGAGCCAAGATCTGGTGGCGATGGCTGAAAACTCCAGATGCTCTATGGGCACGAATCTGGAAGCACAAGTATGCCCCAACAATGCAGACTGATCAATTGATCCGACACAACACCAGAATATAGGGCTCGAACATATGGAATACAGCCTGGAAAAACAGGGACTTAGTGCAAAAGCACACCTTCTGGGAGATACACAATGGCAACAACGCAGAGTTCTGGCTGGACTCCTAGCAACAACTCAAACCGTTGACCGATCTCATCGAGCTCACACCTCTATAGCATGTCCTCAACCAAACTCCTTCACTAAAGGTCAAAGAGCTCTGGAAACCCTGGGAAGCGAATCAGACATGGAGGCAGTGGAAGACATCCCATCCAGAGCTAGGAGCTCCTCCTGATGTTGATATCTCGGCCTGGAAAAACGAAGCAACGCGCAGGAAAATCCCCATCAAGGAGGGCCCTGACATCCTTCGTTGGGGACACTCGGCCTCAGGCAACTTTGCGGTAAAAGAATCCTACCACATTCAAGCCAACCATAACAATCAGGAAAAGGACACCATCTGGGACAAAGTCTGGGACAAAGCCCTCTGGCCGAAGGTCTCCACCTTCCTTTGGCTCATCATCCACAATCGCATTCTGACCTAGGATAAACTCTAGAAAAGGGGCTTTATTGGTCCTTCCATCTGTGCACTATGCCACTGCCAAGAGGAAACCAAAGAGAACCTCTTCAATGGCTGTAGCTACAGCCAACAGATCTTGGATCAGGGGGCCCAAATCATGCGCAAGTCCAATTGGAACAGAAGCAGCATCAGGGACACCATAGCTCACTGGGGCGATATCGCCTTCAACAATCCCATCCTGAACCACATCTGGCTACTTCTTCCAGACTTCATCCTCCAGCAGATATGGAAAGAGAGAAACAAGTGCATCTTCCACTCCATGGACTCCCCTTCGGAGCTCACTTGGAACAGACTGGTTACTCACATCAAGGAAACAGTCCAAAGTAGGAGCTGGCAGGGGCGAGATCGGATCAGCCACAATGAAGAGTTAAGCATCCTCCAAAATTGGCAGCTCATGACCGATCCAGTGACAACACACGCACCCAAGACTCACATTCCCAGCCCCAGCACCTGGACCCCCCCCCTCCACTGGATACGTCAAAGTCAACTTTGATGGCGCCTTGAAGGGAAACCCAGGACCAGCAGGCTATGGGGCGGTGATCAGGGACTCCATAGGGAAAATACTCGCCACGGTAGCAGGACACCTGGGGGAAGCAATAAACAATGTTGCGGAATTAACAAGTTTGCTACAGGGCCTTCAATTAGCCATCTCCTTACCCAGCCATAAAATAATCCTGGAAGGGGACTCCCAAGTCATTATCCAGCTGATCACCAAGATTTTGCACGGGGCCACTCCGGAAAAAATTTCACCTAGCTGGAGGCTAGATGGTCTGATTGAGGACTTTGGCAGCCTATGCAATCACAACCTCAACATCATTCCTTCCCATGTCAAGAGGAAGGAAAATGGAGTGGCTGACTACCTGGAAAACGAAGGAGTTCAAAGGGAATTAGAGTGCACAATCTGGGATGCCTGATCTCCTGAAGCTTCCAACATACCACAACACTGCCAACTCCTCGCTGACAAGGACTTCCTGCCCCCGGATGGGGTGTTATGCAGGTAGCTGGGACACATGGAGGTGCAGCCTAGGCACATCGAGGAGCCAACAGGGCATGCCATTAATAGAGGCTACCCTCTCGGCTGCGAGCAGTTAATTCGAGCCCCTGCCTCTGTAAACACTAAGTGCTGATGGAGCTCCTCGCGCGTGGATGGGGAACGGAAGGCCAGAGCACTCAACTCATGGTGTTAATGTATATCGCAGACCCGGGCTTTGTTCATTGTAGTTACCAGGGAAGCAGACCTCCCACCCTGTTCACGACTCTACCACAGCTAGTTCAGCATCGTCGAGCTAGCAGTCTGACCCTCGCGCTCACCATGCCACGAATTGGGGGTCGGCCTCGTCGAGGCACCGGCTGGCATGCACCAGAATCCCATAGAAAACACCACCAGAGACTTGTTCGGGCACTTCAAGTGGCCAAGAAAAATCGCAGAGGAGGAGCCACCATTTCACCCTCGCCACCTTGAACTTATGTGGAGGAGGACCTGTCTATTACGCTCTCTGCGGACTTATTTGAAAGAAGGATGTTCGTCGTCTCGGATGACTGGGCTCCTCCGACGTGCTTCGAGAATTCGCCAATTGCTTCCAACCTGGATAATTCTCCACAGCCAGCCACCACCCATAGTGAAATATACGTGGCCTGCGTAGTGGAGGAGGAGCCACCAGACCTCACCGCTAGGGAGCAAGAGCATGGGCCACCGTCGGGCTGCAAGACAAGGGAACCGGAGCTGAGCCGTGAAGGAGCGGAGCCAGGAAGAAATTCGCCACCCTCGCCGTCGTTGCTGCATCCCGAACACCTCTAACTGATCTTCGACCTGCGCAGCTTGGTGGATGATCAGGCCTTCCGAACCTTGAGCATGAGCCAACGCCTGGACATGCTATACGCAGCATACTCCAAATCCTCTCCACGACGTCAATGTCCTACTTGCGCACAACCCTTTGCTCTTCCCGGCAATGGAGGCACTTCGACTAACTAGGTTATGGTTTTCTCTTGTTTCCTCATGCTTTTTCTTTTACTATGTATTAGAGCTATAGCTCCCCCGATTTCTAGCTTAACTTGCTCCAGTTTAGTCTTTTTTGCACAGTTGAACTCAGAGAACAAAACCCCTCGTTTCCCTCGGGCAGGGTGGCGTAATTCTACGTCTAATTTTTGCTATTACAGTGGACAGGCCAGCTGTCTTGGTTTCCTCTGTTGACAGGATAGCTGGCCCTTGCTTGCCAGTTGTATGTCTATTTTAATAGCTTAATACAAAGGTTTTTCTTTTTATTAAAAAAAAAAAAAAAAAACTTAAAGTCTTTTCCGTCAAGTTCTTGTCTTGTCTCACATTCTCTAATTCGTAACAATTCCTGACATTGCTAAAATAAGATACTAGTATTAGAAAGAAGAATGAGCTTTTGTGAAATATTTTGACTTGAAGGTTTAAATAATATTCAATTTCAACGTCCTTTTTCATATGATGTGGATGAAAGAAAATGTGACTAGCGTGTAATATATAAGTTATTACATTCTTATTATTCACCTTAATTTATTATTATTCACCTTAATCTTCATGTAATTTTGATGTGACATTCTTGATATTATTTTTTAGATTATAAATTATAGAAAAAATATTTAAATGATATAATTTTTTGTTTAAATAATTTTTTTTTGAAGAATGTAGAGATCAAATCCTTTAAGACACAACTTTTTTTAAATGCAAAAAACTTGAATACAAAGATTTAAAAATAAAAATTCTACAATATTTTCAATTTGTATAAATTATAACAAATTCAATATAATGGTAAGTATATTACATTTAATCTTATTATCCATCATCATATAGTTTTATTCACAAGTATAATAACTATTAATTAATAATTATAATAATTATTATTATAACCTATTATTGAGATATTCACAAATATGATAATAATAATTATTATTATAACCTATTATTGAGAGATAAAATTTCACAACACACCCTTTCAAAGGTAAATTTCACAAACTCTATTCTATATGGTTAAGGATCCTAAACGTCATCTTTCTAGTTTGTTTCCATTTTATTTATGTAAATCGTCTAGATGAGTTACAATCCATGTTTTATTAGCATTCTATGTAACATTATAGTTAGCATGGTATATTAACACTCACGAGCTTTGATAAAATGATATGAATATAAGATTGTCTTTTTTATTTTTTAAAAATAATTTTTTTATTATTAATATTTTAATAATTTACTTAAACATACAAATATTTTATCAATAAGATTATAATATTGTAACTCAACATTTAAGTTATTTTTTATTATTAATTAAAGAGATATATTAATTTCAATTGTTTTTGTTTGTTAATAGATATAAAAATTTATGAAAAATAATAGATATTGTTTAGAACATTAATCTTTATAATGATTATCTTATTAAAAAGTCAAGATTATAAAATTGTAACTCAACATTTAAATTATTTTTTATTATAACTTAAAGAGATATATTAATTTCAATTGTTTATGATGATGATGATTAACGTCCACTAAGACCTAATTGGTCTACCAGACCTTAAGACGATAAGTGATTACTTGTGATTCTTTAGAATTTTGTTTTTGTGCTTGAAAAACATTAAGAGAAGCTTTCCAAGATCACCATACTTTTGTTGAGTTAAGAGGTTAGGAAGGTTGGTAGTGTGATCAATATTTTGAAAATGAGATCTAATATGGGTATATGCTAGACAATCTAAGAGAAAGTGCTTTTCATCTTCAACCTTCTTAGTGTCACAAAGCTGACACACTCTTTCATCTCATGGCATTTTAGGAATTCACCAACGCCCAGTTTCACTATGGAGCTCGTGAGAATTTGTTCTTATCTTAGCAATGCTTATTTTTTTCTTTACACTTGGCAAAACAGATAGATAATTTTGATCTTCTAGATTAGGGTTGATTGCATCTTTATAATACTTTAATTTTCTTTTTTCCTCTAACTCTTTATCACAACACATTTTTTCCTTAAATTTTGATTTGACATTTTTTTAATAGTATCTTTATTCTGCAAAATAGTTTCTTCCATGATTCCCCAATAGTTTAGTCAAGACCGGGCGTCTTTATACCATCATCTCTTGAGTCAATGGTGGTTATGAATTGATTTTGAAGCAATTTTAGGTAGCCTATTGTCTTCCATGTTGTTTAACTTGTTCTTATACATTAGGTATCTAGTCATATGCATGCTCTCAATGGGGGAGAGGATTTTTTCTACGAGGAGGATGGGATAGGGCGTATTTCCTTTAATTTTGAGATTATAGGTTATAAAATTCTTTTGTATTTTCTCTATCTTTCTCCAGGATTGTAGGAACCTTAATTAATTAAACCCTAAAAAATTTCGTATAATTAAACACAAATTTCTTTCAATGCATAATATTTCATTAATCATCGTAAAGCATGTAATATTCAGCAAAAAAATTTAAATTTAACGACAGCATGAAATAGATTACATATTCATCCACCTAACTTTTCAATTTCATAAATAAATTACCTGGTTCTGATGCTAAATCCCGCTACTCCGTTGGTCCAATGCTGAAGTTGAAACTGTGTCAAACACTACCCAAAACTGTGTTTTCCTCCCTGCCAGCTAAGAGCAGCCTTTCTGATTCCCTAGCTCCAGGATACCGTAAGGATATCCTGGCCCCCGTGCGCAAGACCCCCAGCAAACTAGTGCCCCCTACTTCTGATTCACCAAAATCCCCCAAAACCAAACTCCTCACACAAGAGATCTTTATAGAAAATCTCCCACAGAAATATATCCTCCTCCCAAAGTGTTTTCCCCTCCCTCCCAAAGAATTCCCTTCCCATAAGACTCTTCCCTGTCATATTCCCCCTTCATTAATTTCCTTATCCATTTATTTATTATCGTATCCCCTTATTTATTATCTTATCCCTATATTTATTATCTTATCCCTATATTTAATATCTTATTCCCTTATTTAATGTTTCTTCCCCCCCGTATACATAAATATTTAATACATTAAATTATTAACCCTCTTTAATTCTTTACTGAATTAATTAATGAGTCAATTAATAATTAATTAATCATTAACAGATATGGACAAATAATTAATAATAATTAATTAGTTAATATTATTTAAGAAATAATTATTGTTTAACTAACATATTAGGACAGTCGGATTATCAAATTAATTATAATTAATCATCCCTATACATCTATTTAAGAAGGGTTGTTACATACACCCACCCTTCAGGAAACTTCGTCCCGAAGTTAAGGTATCTCATGGTAAAAAGGAAAAGAAACATGGTTCACACATTCCTAACAATTAACCGACAATATTAGTAAGTAAGTCAAGAAAGATCATACATACTAGTGTACATGTACAAGAAATGCATGTGTAGCTAGTACATACAAGTCTCGGGCATGTACTAATAATCAATAACTATCACCCTTTAGTAATTTATGTATGCATCCAATCCAATCAACAAGACTAGTCTTTTATAAAAGACAATAAACCAATCAAATGTTTGAGAAATCCTTTAATTACAATTATCCGGTTCAACAATTTTATTTAGACAACTATGGTTTAGTTACATAATTATGAATATTCATATATACACATTTTTTTTTTAGAAGGAAAAACCTCAAATTTCACCATCAGACAAATCTCCATACTCTCTCAACTATTTCTACTCATCCTTCCTCCCTAACTTACTTCCATGTCCATTCCTATCCTTCTTCTGTTGGACTATCTTGGAGCGTCAACCATATTGACCTAACTCCAAATAGAACCCGTAAGCAGAAGTGTCACTATCTCGACCAAGCTTCCCCAGCAGGCAACTGACAGTCATCATCACATGTCTTGGGGAGCGTGAACTAACATCATCCTCCCATAACTTCAGGTTTCGTAGGATACACGGTGGGAAATGCCTCCACCCCTTCTAGTCATAACTAGGGTCCACACCCTACAATGGAATATACACTGGCATCGTGTTGCTGGGGGTTTTGTCATCGTTTATTCAGTTTTGGGCAGTCTCATCACCTGAAATCCTGCACTGGTCCACATATCATAGCAATGCATCCAAACCAATATAATTTCACATACAAATATTCATACCATAATATTTCTCAGCTAGTGGTCATGATATCCACTTTCATCATCATTATTCCCCGACCATTTCATAGCCCATAACCTGCAGATTAGTCTATAACACAAAATCATACATTTCTATGCATTATCATCATGTAATTGCATGTAATCATCACTTCAATTCGGTATCCATGTACCAACAACTTAACATCAAAGTTTTCAAGTTAGAAATAGATCTCATAATATCCCATAATTCAATTTCGACACCCATTCATAAGATTATCATTTACCAAAATAGATTGTATCATATCCAACATCATTCTAATAGCATTCAAACATTCATAAAATTTACATTCACATAGTAGATCGCATTACATACATCATCATCAATAACATTTAAACATTCATAAAACTTACATTCACATAGCAGATCACATTATATACATCATCATCAATAACATTTAAACATTCATAAAAGTTCATACATTTTAAAGTTTAAGTGTATCATTTAATAGTTCCACTGTGAATAGAAAATAATATAAGTAGGCCTCAGGTAATCTTGGTTGTCTAAGTCAAAAGGTGGTGTTACATACACCCAACCTTCGAGAAACATATTCTCGAGGTGGTCAAAAAAACTAAGGGGTAGTCTCGGCGTCTTCCCAAGTAGAAGATCCTGGACTATACTTGTCCCACTGGACCTTAACTTGGTCTACCAGATGGTTCCTGAGCTGTCGGACTCTATGGTCCAATATGCGTAATGGTTCTACCATGAGAGTTCCCATGTCTGATACCTGCAATTCCTTCCAGTTTAGTTTATGTGATTCATCAGCGACATAATGACGTAAAACAGATACATGAAATACATTTTGAGTTTTATGCAAGTGGGGTGGAAGTACGAGATGATAGGCAACGGGTCCAATTTTCTCTTGGATTATGAACGGTCCTATAAACCGAGGTGAAAACTTTGTCCCCTTCTCGAACCGTATGGTACTCTTATTAGGTCTGATACAGATGAAAAATTGGTCTCCCACTTCATAACTTCGGTCGGTCCTGTGTGCATCCACATAACTTTTCTGCCTATCCTGTGCTTCCTTTAGTCTCTACCTAATCTGAATCACCTGTTCCTCCATCTCTTGAATCAATTATGTCCCAACTGTTACTTGATCTTCTAATCTATCCCAACTCAATGGTGTTCTGCATGGTCTTCCATATAGAGCTTCGTAGGGTGGCATTCTGATGGAGCTATGAAAACTGTTATTGTAGGAAAACTCTACCAAAGGTAGGTACTTCTCCCACTAGATTTGATTATCCATGACATACATCCTGAGCATGTCTTCCATGACTTGATTTACTCTCTTGGTTTTCCCATCTGTTTCAGGGTGATAAGTTGTTCTTAAGTTCAACTGAGTCCCCAATGCTGACTGCAAACTTGTCCAAAACCTAGAAGTGAATCTAGAGTCCCTATCTGAAATGATCTTCTTAGGTATCTTGTGCAAATGGATAACCTCTCTTACAAACACATGTGCCACATCAGTGACATCGTAAGTGTCTCTAACAAAAATAAAATGAGCACTCTTGGTTAACTTATCCACTATCACAAGAATGGGATTGTGTCTATGAGATGTGAGCAACAACCCGACAACAAAATCCATAGAAATGACTTCCCACTTGGACATAGGAACATCATGTGGTTGTAGGAGGCCTGTTGGGTGATGGTGGTTGGCTTTCACTTGTTGACACTCTAGGCACTTGGAAACAAAATGGACTACATCACACTTCATGCCTACCCATAAGAAGAGCTTCCTCATGGATGTGTACATCTTCTTCACACCTGGATGTGCACAATA
>JASDQU010191338.1:1302-15763 GCA_032191745.1 Picea mariana
CTTGGAAATTCAGCTAAAAATTCAGCATTAAAGGTGTGTTTGTAATTCAACAATAGTTTATACATTACTTGAATGTGCTCAGGCTGAAATGAGCCAATGATAGCTCCTTGCTCATTCTGAATACTCCTTGTTGGGGTATCTACCTTATCCAGAGCCGAGCCGACCATATCAATGTATGCCACCAGCCTCGGACGCGCAACAACCTTATGAAGTTTAGACTCAGCAACGTCTTGTAGATGATTTTCAAAATCAGGGTCTGCATACTTTAACTCGTCGTCCAGCAATTTAGAGATTTTAGCCCATGATTTGATGGAGTGTATGGCGTGTGGAGTAGTATCAGAGATAATCTCACCTTCCAGTGGTTCTTCATTTTTCTTCGGTGTTTTTTTAGGTGCCATAGCTCTGTGTTTGACTTGATAACCTGTCACAGAAAGTGAATGAATAAGCTCATCTTTAGAATGAAAATACAGACGTTTCGAATGTTTACTTCGAATATATCATAAAAATATTGAAATTTGTACATCTGTTATGAAGTTAAAGCTCTTAATGCAAAAGATATTTTTGGAGATATGCATTTAATATCCGTACTTAAGCTTTTTCGGCATTTTCAAATAAAATAGAAACTTACTTAATCGGACAACGACACATTAATGAACATTTAAAGAAAGATTAACTTTAATACTGTTTTGGAAAGAGGATTTATTAGTATTAAGTATGAATTAAATCTGAAAACATCTCTTTTCGGGGTTTCAGAAGTCATGATGTCGAAAGGCATGTCATCGAAGGAACCCGATCGCCGAAATCATGAAATCACAAAATAACGATGTTTTATTTAAGACTTAAACGCTTTTAGTATGTTAATTAATCGAGATTAGACCTCCTCGGGGTTTCGTTAATTAAAATTCCAGAAATCAAGATTTCGGGAAACCTGATGACATGAGACGTGCTCTCACGGAATCGCGAATCTCGAAATCGCGAATTTGTGATGATGCGTTTCTTTTAATCATGATTTAACTTATCTTAATTAACTAAGTAATCAAGATTAAGGCCAAAACAGAATTAGTTTAGTTTTATCGTGAATTATGAATCGGGTTTTTGGAAATCAAGATTTCGAGAAATATGAATCAAGAGATGCGCTCTTATAGAACCGCGAATCCTGAAATCGCGATGTAATTATTTAACGCTTAATCCTTTATTAAAAGGGATTAGATTAATTCGTGCTTTTACTTAAGATTTAAATGTATTGGGAAATCGGAGATCGGGGTTTCGTGATTCAATTTGCATCAATCGTTTGTATACGGAAAACCCCGAATCTCGACTTTTAAACGTTTAAATGAAAAAACTCGCGAATTTAAAATTATACTCCTTTTGAACAATTTCAAAGGGCATTTGAAAAACTTAAATTTTGTAAACTTTTTCCTGTATATATTCAAAAATAAATGATAAAAAGGCATCATGAATTTTAGAAATGATAAAATTCTTGCTTGTGAGAAAGTTGAAACCCGAAAAACATAAAAAATCAAAATCTAGGCCTTAAGGATTAAAGATTTTAAGATCTGTTTCAACAGGAACTATGATTTTCTAGCCATGCCCTTTGGTTTGACTAACACACCGGCTACCTTTCAGTCATGCATGAACCATATCTTCAACAAACAGTTGAGGAAATTATTACTTGTGTTGTTTGATGATCTTTTGATCTACAACAAGACATGGGGGGAACATCTGAAGCATGCAGATGAGATTATCACCATTATGGAGGAGCAATCATTTTTTTCAAAAGAGGAAAAGTGTGGTTTTGGGTTGACATAGTGATGCAACACGTGCACCACCCTCGTGGGCACGTCCGCTCACACAAGAGCTTCCTCTCTTCTCGGCCTGAAGAACTCAAGGGTTCTCCTAATTCCCTATTGGGAATCTTCCTACCCACAGATTCTCTTCGTCGCGTGATCCTCTTCCTTAAGTTCTTAGAGGATCAGAACTCACGACTTCGTGAGTCCAATAGTTGAGCACTATGCCCTCGGATCCCCGAGACCTGATGGTCAATAAACTCGCTAAATTCTCCCTGAAGGATTTCGCTACTCGCGACCTCGCTACTCGCGATACCAAACTTTTGGTTCTCCAACCTCCGATACCCGAGGTACCGAAACTCCGATGCACATGTGTTTCCTGACCCGTCCACACCCGTCACTTCTCTCCAGACTTCCACGCTACCACTACCTCTCTCCCTCACCACTTCACTACTCGCGAGGTTGAATAACTTCCCCGTCAACTTCCGAGGTCCGAGGTGCCGAAACTCACAACCTCGCTCCCTCGTGACTTCGATTACTCACTACTGGTGCTTTCACCTTGTGAGCTCCTGAGTTCATGAGATCCTTAGATATCCTCCACCTGTCCTTCTTAGATGGATGGATCTTAGCCTCCTCGGCACTTCGCTACCCTTGTGACCTCGCGTCTCACGACTTTTAACACCAAACACTGCAGTGTTTACCCTGCGAACTCTCGAGTTCGCGAGATCCTTAGATCTCCGCCACCTTTCCTCTTCCGATGGACAGCTTCTAGCCTTCTCGCCACTTCGTGCCCTCACGCCTCATGATCTTTGACACCAATTTCTCAACCCTTCCACTTTCGATCTCCCGAGATGCGAGATGCCACCTTTCCACTTGCCGACTCCTGTGGACCCACGCTATCCTCGGAGTAGTCGAGATCTCAATTCTCACAATCTCGCGACTCTCCTTACCAAACTTAGGACACCTTCCTCACGAGGTCCCGATAGGCGATCTCGTGAACAATCCAATGGCCCTGACTGACTTAGATCAACGGTGCTGCCCCTCCTGAACTTTGAATCCTCTCCACGCCTACGCTATAACTACCTTGCACCTCTAAGAGATCCAATGGCCCTCAGAACTTCATGAAATCTCTCCCAAAGATTTCGTCCATCCATTCTCCCCTTGAGGATTATGCGAAATAAAGNCTTGAGATTTTCCACAACTTCAACAGTCTCTTAGGAAAAAGAGATCTCTGTGCACATACTGGCAACTCTGGCCTGAAACCTTTCACTACTCAAACTCCCGGTGCTCTTTTTCAACAATATCATGAAGGTTCTATACCTCCTGAGCTTCCCCACTCTGACTCTTTCAGAGGGACTGGCACACGCTCTTCGCGGCGATCGTTCAACAACTCTCAAGTGCTGAATCCCTTCGACTCTGCGCAACTCCTGCAACAAAAGTCTTTGATTCCCTTTACTCAGATTCACAACTGAGACTTCTTCTTCAGCCTGCGCACTCCTTGCACAGATTCAACAACTTATTTCCACTTCTGGGTGAATGAGAACAAAAGTTAAACTACTGAGCCTTCATCAACGCACTCCCTATGGATGAATTTGACTGCACACCTTGCAGGAATCTCCTAGGTTAGATAGAGAAACAATTAAACCTCACTCTCTCTTCCTTTCAGACTTCAATTTGAAACCTGAAATCACATGCACAACATACACTAAACAAATGCATAACAGGAAAGGAAACTTTTATGAGCACAACATCAATACACAGAGAAAACAACACCGACCATGAATTTGAATCAGAACTTTCTTCTATTAATTCAAATGCCTGTACATGGGTGTTCTTCATACAATGTTCTCTGCTTGCTCTTCTCTTCTCTTGAATTCTCTCAATAATGTTACAATGTACAATGAGGGTGTCTATATCCGTTTTCCCTCTCGAATCTCTAACTATCAAATCTAGACTTAAAATCCTATCTACCAGCATTAACTAGATTAAATGCCTCCTATCTACTTCAGACAAGAGCGTATGGCTCGAGGTCTGATACAATATACAAAAGGCACTCCTTCATAAAGGATTCATTAAATACTTGAGCTACAATCCCAAAGCACTTTCAAAAATTTGGGTTTGTTTGTCCCGCTGATCTCTACTTGATGTGCTATCTCGCTTGATGAGTTGGCGATGCTCCTGCATCACATAGATCCTCTATATGGGGAACGTGATTGGTTTTGAGTGAGTAAAGGTGCACGAGGAAATGATCTAGACCATCTTAGACTGGCCCACCCCTAGGACACTCACATATCTGCAAGTATTGTTTTGGATATGCAACTATTACAGGCATTTTGTGAAAGTATTTTTGCAATTGTTTGTGCCACTGATAGACCTCACCAAGAAGGGGACGTTCTCATGATTAGAGGACACACATGTAGTATTCGAAAAAATAAAGAGGGTGATGATCACTTTCCCAATATAATCACTCCTATATTTCATGCAGCCTTTTGTCCTGGAGTCTGATGCATCCAGTGAAGGGATAGGAGAAGTATTGATGCATAATCGACACCGGATATATTTTGAGTGTAGAAATTTAAGGGAGTCTAGGAAGATCTATACAATTTACTATAAGGATATGTTGGCCACCATGCATGCATTATCCAAATTCCAATAGTACCTGGTAGGAGGAGGTTTTGTGGTTAGGATTGACCACAAAAACTTGAGATATTTGTTGGAGGAGAGAGACCTTAATGAAAGGTAGTAGAAATGGGTGAGTAAGGTGCAGGAATATGATTTTGACATCAAGTATGCAAAGGGGAATAAGAATATAGTTGGTGACTCCTTATCCAAGATACTTGTAGCCTCCTCCATGACAAAGATATCAACATACTGGAAATCCATTCTTTTGGTGGAATATTCCATGAATACCTTCGCTTGTGAGATGATGGAGGGTAGTATTCAAGATGAAAAATACAGGGTAGTGGATGACATCATCTACTACAAAGACATGATATATCTTGTGCCTAATTCCACACTCAAGGACAATATTTTGAGGGAAGTACATGATGCACAACTGGTAGGGAACCATGGGTATCTAAAGACCTATAGGAAAGTGAGGCAGAGATTATCATGGAAGGTTCTCAAGGGGGATATAATTCATCATGTGAGGGAGTGCATGACTTTCAATCATAACAAGTCAAAGTTCACACATCCTACAGGAGTCCTTCAACCATTGTTGATTATGGAGCAGAAGTGGGATATCATTTCCATGGAATTCATCACAAGATTGCAAAAGGTGCAAGGGAGGGATTCTATCTACATGGTAATGGAAATATTGACTAAATATGCATGCTTATTTTCCATTCCTACATAGTACAACACATATGAGGTAGCATATCTATTCTTCATGGAGGTGTTCAAACTCCACAATATTTCAAGGAACATAGTCAATGAGAGGGATGGAAGGTTTCTTAGTGCATTTTGGCAGGAGTTATTCAGGTTATCTGGGACAAAGTTGATGCCTAGCACTAGATATCACCCCTAGATAGATGGGCATATTGAAGTAGTAAACAGATGGATCAATGGGTACCTGGGGATCTATGTTTCCAAGAAACAATAGGCATGGATAAAGTGGTTTCATCTCAAGAAGCATTGCTACAAAACTAATAATCACATGTCCATCGGAATGAGCCTATTTAGGGAATTCACTGGCTATGATGCTCCATCTTTTTTGGATTTGGTGTTTAGAGAGAGCGGAGCTCCCAAGTCTAAAGTCTAGTTGCAAGAAAGTTAGGACATCTTGACAGTCCTAAAGGAGAATTTGCAGACCGCTCTCAATCGTCAAAATATGTATGTTGATAGGTACATGGTATAACATATATTTGAGGTTGTAGATATATTATTTCTAAGGTTGTAGGCTTACAAATATTTGTCATTGAAGAAGAGTTGTGTAGATAAGTTGAAGCTTGACTTTATGGACCCTACTGAGTGATTGGGAGATTTGGGGAAGTAGCATATGAGATGGAACTACCAGAGGGTGGCAGGATCCACAACATCTTCCATGTATCATTCCTCAAGAAGGCATTGGAACAATGGGTCACCGCTTCAGAAGATCTTCCTCCACTATATGAGCAAGTAGTTGGTTCTAGCTCCCGAGAGGATCGTTGTTGTGAGGGAAAGGAGGCTAAGGAGCAGGGTCATTCAAGAGGACCTGGTTATATGAAGAGGATTTCCCATAGAAGATGCTACCTAGGAAGGATATCATATCCTACAACACCTTGATCTGTAGTTGCTTGAGGATGAGAAATATTGGGAAGGGAGGACTATAATGTTCCCTTCCAATTGATTGTCACAAAGGATGACTCAATAGCCTATATGACTCCTGTAGTCTATAGTCAAAAAGGAAAAAGGGAGTCAAGGAGGTTTATTTGGTGTCACTAAGTTAAAATAATGACAAATCCTAAAAGTGATATTAAATAAAATAAATAACTATATTTAAATGGAATTGGAAGGAAAATAAAGTGAAGGTTTGATTTGGTTAAAACGGGGAAAGATCTAGAAGCTCTGAAGGAAGGAAAAATATAGGGATAAACCTTCTCTTTAACATTATTATTTGATTGAGTCTTGTATGGTTCTCTTGGAGCCATCTTTAGGGTTTAGCAAAATCCTTCCATTGGTCGTATGGTTTTGGTGGTGCAACATCCACCCTAGCTAGGAAAGGAGGAGGATCCAACTGGGATCTTCACATTATTTACATTGTGGGACTTGGGTTCTTCTTGGAGAGATTTTTGGAGCCATATCGGCTTAGGCAGAGCATTCACAACATTTCTTAGAGGAGATTAGGCATATATTCTATAGGTGATAGGAAAGTTTCAGAATAATAGTAAAAGAAGGCACGCTTTTGGGTTGGGCATAGAGTGTCCTGCGAGGCTTCGTGCGTTGCTCAACTTTGTCTCACAAGTCCCAACCGACCTATGGTTTTAGGTATGATGGACAAACTTGAATAGTAGATGTGATCGAGAGTAGATATAGAACATATTGATGAGGTTTGACAGTCATAGGAGGATTCCTCAATGTTTGAGAAGATTTGACATCATTACCAGGTTTCTTGTTTCTTATTTTTTATTAGATATTGGAGCTACTTTGGAGCTAGTAAAGATATTTCTACTATGAGAATTGGTTTCTCGATTCATAATAAAAGATGCAATGGTTATCTTCTCTATTCTATGTGATAATGTGTGCATAAAATGTGTTTATTTTCTTATCTTAGTAACATATGGAAACTCTTTGTAAAGCATTTCCAATAGAATTAATACGAAGTGTTTGATAAAATCATACAAAGAGAAACAATACCTTGAAAAACAAACAAATTTTCCTATCTATCCAATTTGGGGACATTACAGGGTTGTGCACACTCGAGGATTGAAACAAAACTTGGAAAATATGCCAAATCGACCCTTGAAGCTCATTGACCTATCATGGATATAGGTTTTGTGCAAAATGATCCCAAGTAGGAGATTATAAGGCCTAAATGTTTTCCTCCCCTAACCATGGTTCTTGATCTCATGAAATTCCATTTATAATTTAAGCACCTTGTTTCCCCCATAACCATGTTTAATTCTCAAGACAAATTTTCACTATACAAAACCTACTCATAGCACTCATATTCCACTAATATGTTAATGAACCTCAACTATGGGCTCACGAACCACTCTTGTTGTGACCGTAAGACACATTCCTATTTAGGGCCTGTGTTGTGGTGTAATCATGGCACCCACGTACCTTTAGCAGCCTACAGATACCCTATTAGGGTTGTATGTGGTGGTTTGATGCTATGTTCATGGCATTATATAGCTTGAAAATTAATGGGTTGTATACGTTGTTCACTGAACTTGAGACAAAGAAACATGTAAAGATATAGTAATTTTCCTAACTTGCCCTATAAAGATGTCTATAGGATTTGTTTTTTATTAAATCTTAGATTGTGACTCCATTTCCCATGGCCCTTTTCTCCTGCTCCAACCAATCATTTAGAAAATCCAAACTCCGAACCTATTAGCTAGCCTAATATCTATTCAAACAAATCTATATCACACAGAGAGATCCCTCTCTGAGTCTTGGATGGATAGATCCAATACTTGAAGTGGTTTTGATGTTGCCTCTTTGACTACCTCCATAGCCTTGGGCAAATTATAGAGTGCTAACACAACTTAGGTTAGATATCTAGTGTTATGGGGTTTCATTTCCCATCTACAGTAAATGATTCTTCTCATATGTTTTAGTCATCACATCTATCATAAGATGGAAACATTTTTTTGAGGTTTGTGAGCCCAATCTAAAAAGGGAAAATTTCATTAGGAATATACAACCAGTGAGGGCGCATATTTAATAGAGGAAACTTGGTATTCAACAAGGGAAATAGCTTGATCTATGAGATCTTCTTCATACATCCTAGAAAGGATATTGGGAGAAAGAATATATGATTTCTATTGTCTATTGGAGGAAGCTTCAACCACATTATTATTCTACTATATGTATTCTAGATATTTTCTACTATTTTATGGAGATTAGTTGTCTTTAATAGATAAATTCACATCTTAGTTTGTGGCCATTTCGTGTGTTATTCCTACTTGTATGTTGTTGTTACTTGTCACTTCTTTCATGAGAAAAACTACTTGTTTCAAAAAAATAAACAACAGAACCTTACCACACAACAAGAAGATAAATCATCAAATTGTTTAACAAATACCATAACTAGAAAATTCAAACTTCTAGTGTTCCAAGAAAATCCACTTGGGAACATTACAAGTTGTCACTATGGGAACTATCATTTTCTAGTCATGCCCTTCGGTTTGACTAACACACCGTCTACCTTTCAATCATGCATGAACCATATCTTCAACAAACAGCTGAGGAAATTATTACTGGTGTTGTTTGATGATATTTTGATATACAGCAAGACGTGGGGGGGAATCTGAAGACTGTGAATGAGATTATCACCATTATGGAGGAGCAGTCATTTTTTTCCAAACAGGAAAAATGCGGTTTCAGGTTGACATAGATCCTCTATATGGGGAATGTGATTGGTTTATAGTGAGTAAAGGAGCATCAGGAAATGATCTAGACCATCTTAGACTGGCCCACCCCTAGGACAGTCATAGATCTGCAAGTATTCTTTTGGATATGCCACTATTACAGGCATTTTGTGAAAGTATTTTTGCAATTGTTTACACCACTGATAGACCTCACCAAGAAGGGGACGTTCTCATGAATAGAGGACACACATGTAGTATTCGAAAAAATAAAGAGGGTGATGATCACTTTCCCAATATTATCACTCCTATATTTCATGCAGCCTTTTGTCCTGGAGTCTGATGCATTAAGTAAAGGGATAGGAGAAGTATTGATGCATAACCGACACCTGATATATTTTGAGTGTAGAAATTTAAGGGAGTCTAAGAAGATCTATACAATTTATTATAAGGATATATTGGCCATCATGCATCCATTATCCAAATTCAGACAGTACCTGGTAGGAGGACGTTTTGTGGTTAGGATTGACCACAAAAACTTGAGATATTTCTTGGAGGAGCGGGACCTTAATGAAAGGTAGTAGAAATGGCTGAGTAAGGTGCAGGAATACAATTTTGACATTGAGTATGCAAAGGGGAATAAGAATATAGTTGTTGAATCCTTATCCAAGATACCTGTAGTCTTCTCCATGACAAAGATATCAACATACTAAAAGTCCATTCTCTTGGTGGAATATTCCATGAATACCTTCTCTTGAGATATGATGGAGGGTAGTATTGAGGATGAAAAATATAGGGTAGTGTATGACATCATCTACTACAAAGACATGATATATATTGTGCCTAATTCCACCCTCAAGGATAATATTTTGAGGGAAGTACATGATGCACAACTGGTAGGGAACCATGGGTATCTAAAGACCTATAGGAAAGTGAGGCAGAGATTCTAATGGAAGGTTCTCAAGGGGGACATAATTCATAATGTGAGGGAGTGCATGAATTTCCAGTAGAACAAGTCAAAGTTCACACATCCTGTAGGATTCCTTCAACCATTGTTGATTCTGGAGTAGAAGTGGGGCATCATTTCCATGGAATTCATCACATGATTGCCAAAGGTGCAGCGGAGGGATTCTATCTACATGGTAATGGAAATATTGACTAAATATGCACGCTTATTTTCCATTCCTACATAGTACAACACATATGAGGTATCATATCTATTCTCCATGGAGGTGTTGAAACTCCAAAATATTTTGAGGAAGATAGTCAGTGAGAGGGATGGAAGGTTTCTTACTGCATTTTGGTACGAGTTATTCAGGTTATCTGGGACAGAGTTGATGCCTAGTACTAGCTATCACCCCTAGATAGACAAGCATATTGAAATAGTAAACAAATGGATCAATGGGTACCTGGGGATCTATGTGTCCAAGAAATATTAGGCATGGATAAAGTGGTTTAATCTCACGAAGCATTGCTACAACACCAATCATCACATGTCCATCGGGATGAGCCTATTCAAGGAATTGACTGGCTACGATGCTCCATCTTTTTTGGATTTGGCGTTTAGAGAGAGTGGAGATCCCAAGTCCAAAGTCTAGTTGCAAGAAAGTTAGGAAATCTTGAGAGTCCTAAAGGAGAATTTGCAGACCACTCTCAACCATCAGAATATGTATGTTGATAGTTACATGGTAGAACATATATTTGAGGTTGTAGATATAGTGTTTCTCAGATTGTAGGCTTAGAAACATTCATCATTGAAGAAGAGTTGTGTAGATAAGTTGAAGCCTCACTTTATGGACCCTACCGAGCGATCACGAGATTTGGGGAAGTAGCATATGAGATGGAACTACTAGAGGGTGGAAGGATCCACAACATCTTCCATGTATCATTCCTCAAGAAGGCATTGGGACAATGGGTCACTGCTTCAGAAGATCTTCCTCCACTATATGAGCAAGGAGTTGGTTCTAGCTCCTGAGAGGATCGTTGATGTGAGGGAAAGGAGGCTAAGGAGCAGGGTCATTCAAGAGTACCTAGTTATATGAAGAGGATTTCCCAGAGAAGATGCTACCTAGGAAGGACATCATATCCTACAACACCTTGATTTGTAGTTGCTTGAGAATAATAAATATTGGGAAGGGAGAACTATAATGTCCCCTTCCAATTGATTGTCACAAAGGATGACGCAATAGCCTATACGACTCTTGTACTCTATAGTCAAAAAGGAAAAAGGGAGTCAAGGAGGTTTATTTGGTGTCACTAAGTTAAAATAATGATAAATCCTAAAAGTGATATTAAATCAAATAAATAACTATATTTAAATGGAATTGGAAGGAAAATAAAGTGAAGGTTTGATTTGGTCAAAACAGGGAAAGATCTAGAAGCTCTGAAGGAAGGAAAAATATAGGGATAACCCTTCTCTTTAACATTATTATTTGATTGAGTCTTGTATGGTTCTCTTGGAGCCATTGTTTCTTTAAGGTTTAGCAAAATCCTTCCATTGCTCATCTGGCTTTGGTGGTGCAACATCCACCCTAGCTAGGAAAGGAGGAGGATCCAACTGGGATCTTCACTTTATTTACGTTGTGGGTCTTGGTTTCTTCTTGGAGAGATTTTTGGAGCCATATCGTCTTACGCAGAGCATTCACAACATTTCTTTGAGGAGATCAGGTGTATAGTCTACAGGTGACAGGAAAGTTTCAGAGTAATAGTAAAAGAAGGCACCCTTGCGGGTTGGGCATAGAGTGTCCTGCAAGGCTCCGTGTGTTGCTCCACTTTGTCTCACAACTCCCAACTGACCTATGGTTTTAGGTATGCTGGACATAATTGAATAGTAGAGGTGATCGAGAGTAGATACAGAATGTATTGATGAGGTTTGACAGTCATAGGAGGATTCCTTAGTGTTTGAGAAGATTTGGAATCATTACCGGGTTTCTTGTTTCTTCTTTTTTATTATATAGCGTAGCTACTTTGCAGCTAGTAGAGATATTTGTACTATAAGAATTGGTTTCTCCATTCATAATAAAAGATGCAATGGTTTTCTTCTCTATTCTATGTGTAATGCGTGCATAAAATGTGTTTATTTTGTTATCTTAGTAACATATGGAAACTCTTTGTAAAGCATTTCCAATAGAATTAATACGAAGTGTTTGATAAAATCATACAAAGAGAAACAATACCTTGAACAACAAACAAATTTTGCTATCTATCCAATTTGGGGACATTACAGGGTTGTGCGCACTCTAGGATTGAAACAAAACTTCGAAAATACGTCAAATTAACCCTTGAATCTCATTGACCTATCATCTTAGGCCAAGATTCCTCTAGGTTAGTGCATGAGACAAGTCAACATTGTAGTGAATGCATATACAAGTGGAAAAAGCACAAGCTATATCCATGCCAAATCAACATGAGGTGGAAACAATATTGAATGAGATAAATTCATTCCACATGTCATGACTCTCTCTATACATGGGCTGATAGAGTTCATTTCATATAACCATGAATATTTCAATTCTTAATTTCAAGCCCATGCTAGAATAGAGAGGCAATTTTGTGAGATCAATTACTAGCCGATGAAGGCAAATCTAAAAAATCAAGGATATAGGTTTTGTGTAGAATGATTCCAAGTAGGAGATTATAAGGCCTAAATGTTTTCCTCCCCTAACCATGGTTCTTGATCTCATGAAATTCCATTTATTATTTAGAAACCTTGTTTCTCCCATAACCATGTTCAATTCTCAAAAATTTCGCTATACAAAACCTACTCATAGCACTCATATTCCACTAAAATGTTAATGAACCTCAACTATAGGCTCGCGAACCACTCTTGTTGCAACCATAAGACAAATTCCTATTTAGGGCCTATATTGTGGTGTAATCATGGCACCTACGTCCATTTAGTAGGCTACCGATACCCTATTAGGGTTGTATGTGGTGGTTTGATGCTATGTTCATGGCATTATATGTCCTGAAAATTAATGGGTTGTATACGTTGTTCACTGAACTTGAGACAAAGATGCTTCATTTAGGGAACAAGGCTCTTGTTTTTATCCCTTGACCTTAGTTAGACATTGATACCTATTCTTGGTTCATAAATAACTTGTTCATGGTGGCCATATTCCAATTGAAGGTGAATAATATCATACAGAGGTGATATGTGTTGGTTTGAGGACTCATATATGGTGGATGATCTTGATAAGAAATTCATAGAATTGTAGGCTCTTGATTCCATTCCTTTGTTGCACGAGATTGCAAGTAATCAATGCTCCCTGGTGTATCGTGACAAGGGACTAATCACCTCTCGTCGATCCTTGAAATTTAGCGGTGGTGAATTTACCAACCACCTGCGGGTTTTGGTGTAATGAAAACCATACTTCCAACAGTTGGTATCAGAGATAGAGGTCACGAGTTCGATACACACTCGGGTCGCGCTGAGGGGGAGATTGTTGCACAAAATCGCAAGTAGTCCGTTCTCCCTGGTGCATCGTGACAAGGGACTAATCGCCTCTCGTGGATCCTTGAAATATGGCGGTGGTGAGTTTACCAATCACCTGCGGGTTTTGGTGTAACGAAAGCCATACTTCCAACATCCTTGAAAATTGTCAAGAAATTGAGACACATCCATCATGCGCAAGACCTCATAATGCACCGATATTCAACTCAAATTGATAAATACTCCATGGAGAGGGCTCATGTCGTGTTTTTTATTGGTGTTCATGGTGCATGATCTCAATAAATTTTAATTAGAGATTAATGCTATTCTTTCTTCCTTGGGCATGTTTATTCCTTGAAACCCATTTTAGTTCACAAAACCTAGTCATTGTGTTTGTATCCTACTCGAAGGCATGCAAAGAACCCCTAAAGAGGACACGTGTTTTGCTTCAAGGACTCTTTCAAGGTTCTTGAGCCCAAGAATAATAAAAAATAAATCGAAATGTGTTTTTTCCTTCCTTGACCATGGTGAAGGCTCTCCATCCATCCTCGATGCACAAAACCTCATAGTGGCATCCATATTCAAATCCAATGCCAAATATGCCCTAGAGGGTGCCTATGTTATTGTTTGTAGTTGTTGTTCAAGGTGAATAAGCCCAAGAAGCTACATTTAGGACCTAAATCCCAAGTGTTTTCCTCCCTTTATCAGGGTGGTTGAGCGCAAGAAGGTTCATTTAAGGCTTAAGCCCCTTATTTCCCCACAACTTTGTTTAGGTCTGAAGACCCATTTGTTTTTACATAGTGGAACATTGATCCAGGTGGATATCGGTGGCCACCCACCTTCTCCAACTGGCCCAAAACATGTTTCTGGCAATTTTGGTAATTTACAATTTTTAGCAGTTTTTTCGAGTCCTGAACTTCCAGGGCCATTTTGAGGCCCTAAACGATGTTTTCTTGGGTATGTTGTTGTCACAAAATGGCATCTAAATATGCCATTTTGTCTCGAGCATTGTAGGTATTGGATAGATCTTTCCAACGAGCTATCATACGCCTAAAACGGAGATCGTATGCAAAAGTTACGACCCCGAGAAGTTGATGCACCAACTTACCCAAACGAGGCCCACATGACTTTTGGTGCTTCATCTCTCAGGGTTAGGTTTTTGGATGTCTATGACGTTTGGCATTCCCGTTTATTGTAAAAGGGCCTTCAGAGCCTCATTGTAATCATCT
>JASDQU010191338.1:22219-36704 GCA_032191745.1 Picea mariana
TGTGCAAATTTATCCATCATTTCATTTCTTTGTCATGCAAGGGATTCCTCGAGCAACATTTTAAAAGGATCTCATGCTCCATCATAATTTTTTCCATCCCCTATGGGTTATTGTCAGGCTCGACGTCACTGATCTCGCAAAGGCTCGACTGGTTCGAGTCCCAAGTTCTTGTACCCAGATCTTGTCGGGAACATGCACAAAGAAAAATAAATGAAGAGCAGACTGCTATGATACCACTGATCCATATTTATGAGAAGAAAAAAATGAATAACAGAATGAATACCATAACACAGAAATACAGAGAACAATAACAAATATCGAGTGAACAATAACTTCTTTTGAATAAGTGAAATAGGTCGAAACTATAAAACTGTAGAACTGAAATCAAATTGCTCGAATGATGGTAGCTATCTCTGAGAAGATATGTGGCTTCTATGTGCATCCGTCTGAGAAGAATGATTACAATGAGGCTCAAGAGTCCATTCTAGCAATACTCACGAATGTCAAAAACCTAGACATCCAAAATCCTAACCCTAGGAGATGAAACACCGAAAGTTATGTGGGCCTTGATGGGTAAGTTGGTACCTAAACTTCTTGGGGTCGTAACATTTTCATACGACCTCCGTTTTAGGCACGTGATAGCCTGTTGGAAAGTTCTTTTCGAGAACTAAAATTTACACCATGAAACTTCGACTACGTCTACAATTTGATCGTGCCAAGAAAAGAAAACATTTTTTAGGGCCCCAAAACGATGCTAGAAGTACAAAAACATGTATTGACATGAAATCTTCCAAAAGAAGCCAGTTGGATTAGGTGACTGGCCACCAATCTTCATATGGAAATTGTGTAGGGCTTCAAACAACCTTGAAAGTCTATAACCCATGATTATAAATAATTACAAAAGAACGGGTTGAATTAAAACTTTCAAAAGGAGTTAGTTGGAATAGGTGGGTGTCCACCAATATCCACCTTGATCATGCCTTGGTGGGATTCTTAAGTAATATATGGAGAAGGTAATATAATTCATCTTATCCTTATATCTATGCAAAAGGACTATGCTCTAACATCCACTCTATCACACTTTTATTCTTGGTTTGTGAAATAGAGTGAGCGATCAATGTCCTCAATAAGAACCACATACTTGGTGATCAAGATGAGAAATTTCATTTAGCTTTGGGTTCATATCGACCTTAGAAATATCCAAATTATAGACACCTTAGCCTACTTAATAATCAATGGGTGCAATCATTCAAGATTTGCATGTTCCTAGGGCCCTAAAAAGCAAGTAAGCTATCTTCATGGATTTATAATGTTTTGATAGATTTCATTTAGCTTTGTGTTCATATCGACCTTAGAAATATCCAAATTATAAACATCTTAGCCTACTTAATAATCAATGGGTGCAATCATTCAAGATTTTCATGTTCCTAAAGTTTATGGGTGCAATCATTTAATAACAGTCTTAGTTCTAAAGACATCAACCTTACAGGGATTATGTTATCATTATTATGTAATAGTGCAGTTAGTCCATAAGTAAGATCTGCGACTGGTATGTTAAATAAAATACTTATTATATGGTTCTATTTATGTATAGAATTCCTATAGTATATAGTATAGTATACTAGCACGAATTTTATGTATAGAATTCCTACACTATATAGTATAGTATACTAGCACAAATATGGTGTTATTATTAGAGCGGGGTTGTAATAGTAAATAGGTACTAAAAATATTCATGCATACATCTGTGAACAAGAGTGTTGTCATCTATGAGACTTACATGATGACGCAAAGTAGATAGGTGCATTTATATCTTAATGGTTAAACGTTAAGATTCATAAGTAGTCTATGGGATAGTCAATAGTTCCATAATGATTACGCGATATGAATTGTTGTATCACATGATGTAGTCCTATAGATAAATTCATTCTACATGGCATTTATTTTGTATCAAGAAAACATAATCGTAAGTTTTTTCAAAAGAGAATAGAAATGGAAGAACTACTCTACATATTTTTAAACGATGTTTTGAAAACCAATATTGAAGAGGAAAAGAGACTTAATGTCCCTAATAATTTTATTTTTTTTATTTGGTAAAGATGGGGTACATTACATCCAAGCTATTCGAATATTTAAACAGCACAATGATATACCTCTCATATCCATGGGTTAGASGTAAATATTCAAAAATAGAGTATTTTTAAAACCAAATCYTAACTTGAGTTTATAACAATAATGTTTACAACAACTTATAAAAGTTTGTTATAACAATTTTTCAAAATTACATTGTGCATTGTTGGAAATAGAAACTACTTTTAAAATAGAAATACTTCATGATTCTTCAATAAGCAATCAACACATATGACATCGTCCCGTTCTTGTTTGAGACATGAAAGTTAAATTAAATCCAATTAAAAAATATGTCATTAACTAATTTAAGACAAGCTACAAAATCTTTGATTATGTAGCTAGTCAAAAAACAATGTAATAACTATTGCTTAACCAAGAAGTTAAATAAAAATAAAAACATAGATTTATTTATCCAAATTAAACATTAAAAAAAGAGAATTTGTGCATCTATGATTTCAAAATAGCATTGATATTAGTTGAATTCTTAATGATAGTATATCCTGATTTCCTAGGTTTCGTGTTTTCCCGAGGAACATTTCATTGTATTTCGTAACTCAATTCTTGATTTTCTCTTTCAAGATCCTTGTTCTTATTTATAACCTAATTAAGGCTCATTCACATGTATGGGACATCTATGTAATGGGTATGGATCCATGCTAAGCATTCGTCACAACACACAAGTTCCAAATTCGGAATAAATTGTTGGTGGTCTAAGTCTGCGGACTTTTCTTATACCAATTTAGCCTTCAAATCGGCCCGAATTCCTAGGAATCCCTCACAGTTTTGGAGGAACAGGGGAAAATTAGAAACAAAGTCATATTGTGGATGACTATCCTCCGTTGAGTCTAGAATTATAATTTCAACAAAGTTTATATATTCTATTATAATCATTTGCATATGATCATTCCTATGTTTATGTTTGGTCCTTATCATCCTAGAAAGGATTCAACTATTTCTTTTCTTTTTAAAATCAACTTCAAAGACCTCATGGAAACGCCAATTTTTTTTACAGTGTGTTTTAAATTTCTCATTGACTGCTGGTATCAGAGACTATGATTGATCAGTAACATTTAATGGCCTATTTCTCAAACGACTAAGGACATCCTCTAAAGGTTTCTTCGGCACAAAATCATGTCTTTTGGGTGCCAATCTAGTCATAGGAAAAGACTTTGTTTGATCATCGGGTGAAATGATAGAGTCATTTTGGATATGAATCTCAATTAGAAAATCATGAGGCGAATTTGGTGAAGCTTTGGGAGAGACAGGCTCTTCAACACCATGGGTTAAGTAAATGGTGGGTTCAATTTGCGAGGGTAGGAATTCATTCCTTACCAAAACACCTTGCCAAGTGTCCCTTGCACTAACCAAATGGAATTTGACCAATATGTGAATTAGGTCGTCGTGAAACAATATAGTATCCAGATTAGGGCTTGGTTGTTGATAAAATTTTGACATTTTTTACAGGCTTTTAAGTAAGTAGAAGGGTAAGTTTAAACTATTCCCTTGAAACACCATAAGAAACCGTATGTGAAAATAGAAAATTATGCCATAATGACCTTCACAGGTAATGAATTGATTGATTATCAACAAAAGACTGTGCCAACTGGTATCAAAAGTTTCTAAAGGCATACCCTTTATGTGGTATTGTGACTTCCTGGACACCAACAGACACTGCCATGGAATGTTGGTTACAATCATGCTTTAAAACCACCTAACACCTTTCTGAGATATACCTTTCGCCTTAGCGATGAGTTCCTTCATGACCTGTAACTGGACATCCCAAATTTTTCCTTTGGTGCCATCAAAAGTATTGGAAAACACCCTGGAAACTTATAAGTTAAAACCATTGAATGACTGGATAAAATCCAACCAACTGACCTAAGGAAGCTTACACATCATGTCGTCATGGGACAATAAGGTTTGAGGGCCATTCAGTTGTAACCTAACTACGAGAGCCATAAAATCGAAGGAGGTAAACCATAAGACACATAGATAGTTTACATCAAAGGGAGAACTTTGTAACTGCAACAAACTAAACCCATAAAAAAGGAAAGAGGTTGAATGAGCATACCTGAAGATAAAAAAACACTTGAGGATGTGAGGATTCTCTACCATTAGCTCCCACTCCAAGTTTTGATTACCTCCAATAGACCACAAGACAAAGAAGTTCAAAGCTAGTAACCCCATGAAACCCTCGCGGCCTTCCATGAGCTACTAACCTGACTTTGAGACATTGACACCATGCAAGGTAATATTTCATGTGGCAGTCAAAAGGTCAGTCCATGTTAAGTGAACATTACTAACATCATGTCATGATATGACAATGGTAGATGGAAAAGTGTTATATCGAGACCGTTTAGAGAGGTAAGGTTTTAAATGAAACCCCATATGATCCATATGAATCAATAGTTTTAATCAAGGTTTTAATTCAAGCCAAACATCCAAGTTCATAAGTTTGTTTAGATCAAACCCAAACTTTCTAGAATTGATTTTATTTTGTAGGAAGTGAGTCTACTTAGGTTGTTTTAAGATAATTCATAGATCTTCCATTTAAACATATTTCAAGAATCTTGTTATTTATACCTTAGATTTGTTAAATCAAACAAACAATAATATTTAACTCATGTAGAGGGATACAGTCACAAGAATTTGATCAACGATTTGCATGAAACGAAACTTCAATTTTATGCTTCACATTCATGAAATTGAAGACAGAAAATGATAAAAAAAATTGACCAAACATATTTGTAAGAAAATGATAAGAGTTCCAAAAAAAAATGACTGGAATTAATACTCACACCTTTGTAATAAAGAAAATCAATCAATATGACGTATATAGACATACTAGGCAGTGAGTATAAGAAGTGATTTTGTATTCCTAGGGACAATGAAAAATAAGATGATAGTTGGGAAGCCAACAGAGTGATAGTGAGCTTAGGAAGTTTGGAGGAGTTCTATGGGGCCCGACTCACATTATTCATCATATTTAATAATCAAGATCCATTCCACACATATTTTCCTTTGTTTCATTGCATTCTGATGATTTCTATAATTTTGGGTTATTATTAAGCCTATTTTAATTAATTACACCCAAGGTGTTATTTGGAGCTTGTTTCTTGGAGAAACACCTTAGTGAGATCGTTGGAATAGGGACGAAAGTATATATACTAGATAAGATGATAAAAAGTGACTTTCAGTGGAAGGAGAAGTTATAAGGGTGAATTAATCACTTCTTGGAGTAAGAAGGTTAATTAAATTAATAAAATGATTTATGAAGAAATATTAAAAGATGAATTAAAACGTCACTTGAATGGAAAAAGGTTAAAGGAGGTATAAAAGAGATATAGGGGCTTCTACTCTCTCATTATGTTGATTGATATTTTTATTTCTATCGTCTTGGCTAGAAATCCCATGGTACTTGGGGATTTTGAGGGTTTTGTTTGAATAAACCCTAGACATCAGCAAGGAGGTGAATTATCCCTTTGTTCTTGGCTCAATATTGGAAAATGATGTGAAATATTCCTCCCTCACCATTATATTTCAGTTCAGTTCCACTCCAGCCATCAGTCAGTGCAAAGGGAACAACATAGATGGTTTACTACAGAGAGGGCGCACCAATTAGCCAATAAAGTTTGATTTGGTCTTAGGAGGTTGTGTTTGGGGCAGATCTTGATTGGATATTCATGGCCATCATCAGGGAAAATCTATATGCACTTGTGGGAGTTTCCTATTATCCAGAATCATTATATGTCATAGTTGGGGGAGTTTTCTCAAGGAGGGTGCAACTTAGGTTAGATATCTAGTGTTTTGGGGTTTCATTTCCCATCTACAGTAAATGATTCTTATCATATGTTTTAGTCATCACATCTATCATAATATGGAAACATTTCTTTGAGGTTTGTGAGCCCAATCTAAAAAGGGAAAATTTCTTTGGGAATATACAACCAATGAGGGTGCATCTTTAATAGAGGAAACTTGGTATTCAACAAGGGAAATACCTTGATCTATGAGAACTTCTTCATACATCTTAGAAAGGATATTGGGAGAAAGAATATATGATTTCTATTGTCTATTGGAGGAAGCTTCGACCACATTATTATTCTACTATATGTATTATAGATCTTCTCTACTATTGTATGGAGATTAGTTGTCTTTAATAAATAAATTCACATCTGAGTTTGTGGCCATTTCGTGTGTTATTCCTACTTGTATGTTGTTGTTACTTGTCATTTCTTTCATAAGAACAACTATTTGTTGTAAAAAAATAAATAACAGAACCTTACCACACAACAAGAAGATAAATCATCAAACTGTTTGAAAAATACCATAACCAGAAAATCCAAACATCCGATGTTCCAAGCAAATCCACTTGGGAACATTAGAAGTTGTCAATATGGGAACTATGATTTTCTAGTCATGCCCTTCGGTTTCACTAACACACCGGCTACCTTGCAGTCATGCATGAACCATATCTTCAACAAACAGTTGAGGAAATTATTATGGGTGTTGTTTGATGATCTTTTGATCTACAACAAGACGTCGGGGGAACATCTGAAGCATGTAGATGAGATTATCACCATTATGGAGGAGAAGTCATTTTTTTCCAAAGAGGAAAAGTGTGGTTTCAGGTTGACATAGAGCCTCTATATGGGGAATGTGATTGGTTTTGAGTGAGTAAAGGTGCATCAGGAAATGATCCAGACCATCTTAGACTGGCCCACCCCTAGGACACTCACAGATCTGCAAATATTCTTTTGGATATCCAACTATTACAGGCATTTTGTTAAAGAATGCTTGCAATTGTTTGCGCCACTGACAGACCTCACCAAGAAGGGGGAGTTATCATGATTAGAGGACACACATGTAGTATTTGACAAAATAAAGAGGGTGATGATCACTTTACCAATATTATCACTACTATATTTCACACATCCTTTTTTCCTAGAGTCTGATGCATCTAGTGAAGGGATAGGAGAAGTATTGATGCATAACCAAAACCCGATATATTTTGAGTGTAGAAATTTAAGGGAGTCTAAGAAGATCTATACAAATTATTATAAGGATATGTTGGCCATCATGCATGCATTATCCAAATTCAGATAATATCTGGTAGGAGGACGTTTTGTGGTTAGGATGGACCACAAAAACTTGAGATATTTCTTGGAAGAGTGGGACCTTAATGAAAGGTAGTAGAAATGGGTGAGTAAGGTGCAGGAATACGATTTTGACATTGAGTATGCAAAGGGGAATAAGAATATAGTTGTTGACTCCTTATCCAAGATACCTGTAGCCTTCTCCATGATAAAGATATCAACATACTGGAAGTCCATTCTCTTGGTGGAATATTCGATGAATACCTTCAATTGTGAGATGATGGAGGGTAGTATTCGGGATGAAAAATACAGGGTAGTGGATGACATCATCTACTACAAAGACATGATATATCTTGTGCCTAATTCCATGCTCAAGGACAATATTTTGAGGGAAGTACTTGACACACAACTGGTAGGGAACCATGGGTATCTAAAGACCTATAGGAAACTGAGGTAGAGATTCTCATGGAAGGTTCTCAAGGGGAATATAATTCATCATATGAGGGAGTGCATGACTTTCCAGTAGAACAAGTCAAAGCTCACACATCCTGTAGGAGTACTTCAACCATTGTCGATTATGGAGCGGAAGTGGGATATCATTTCCATGGAATTCATCACAGGATTGCCAAAGATGTAGGGGAGGTATTCTATGTACATGGTAATGGAAATATTGATTAAATATATGCACGCTTATTTTCCATTCCTACATAGTACAACACATATGAGGTAGCAGATATATTCTTCATGGAGGTGTTCAAACTCCACAATATTCCGAGGAACATAGTCAGTGAGAGGGATGGAAGGTTTCTTAGTGCATTTTGGCAGGAGCTATTCATGTTATCTAGGACAGAGTTGATGCCTAGTACTAGCTATCAACCCTAGATAGACGGGCATACTAAAATAGTAAACAAATGGATCAATGGGTACCTGGGGATATATGTGTCCAAGAAACAATAGGCATGGATAAAGTGGTTTCATCTCATGAAGCATTACTACAACACCAATCATCACATGTCCATCGGGATGAGCCTATTCAGGGAATTGACTGGCTATGATGCTCCATCCTTTTTGGATTTGGCATTTAGAGAGAGCAGAGCTCCCAAGTCCAAAGTCTAGTTGCAAGAAAGTTAGGACATCTTGAGTGTCCTCAAGGAGAATTTGCAAACCACTCTCAATCATCAGAATATGTATGTTGATAGGTACATGGTAGAACATATATTTTAGGTTGTAGATATATTTTTTCGTAGGTTGTAGGCTTACAAACATTCGTCATTGAAGAAGAGTTTTGTAGATAAGTTGAAGCCTCACTTTATGGACCCTACCGAGTGATAAGGACATTTGGGGAAGTAGCATATGAGATGGAACTACTAGAGGGTGGCAGGATCCACAACATCTTCCATGTATTATTCCTCAAGAAGGCATTGGGACAACGGGTAACCTGTTTAGAAGATCTTCCTATCTCTCAGGAGGATCGTTGATGTGAGGGAAAGGAAGCTAAGGAGCAGGGTCATTCAAGAGTACCTGGTTATATGAAGAGGATTTCCCATAGAAGATGCTACCTAGGAAGGAGATCATATTCTACAACACCTTGATCTGTAGTTGCTTGAGGATAAGAAATATTGGGAAGGGAGGACTATAATGTCCCCTTCCAATTGATTGTCACAAAGGATGACTCAATAGCCTATACGACTCCTATAGTCTATTGTCAAAAACGAAAAAGGGAGTCAAGGAGGTTTATTTGGTGTCACTAAGTTAAAATAATGAGAAATCCTAAAAGTGATATTAAATAAAGTAAATAACTATATTTAAATGGAATTGGAAGGAAAATAAAGTGAAGGTTTGATTTGGTCAAAATAGGGAAAGATCTAGAAGCTCTGAAGGAAGGAAAAATATAGGGATAACCCTTCTCTTTAACATTATTATTTGATTGAATCTTGTATGGTTCTCTTGGATCCATTGTTTCTTTAGGGTTTATCAAAATCCTTCCATTGCTCGTCTAGTTTTGGTGGTGCAACATCCACCCTAGCTAGGAAAGTAGGAGGATCTAACTGGGATCTTCACTTTATTTACATTGTGGGACTTGGGTTCTTCTTGGAGATATTTTGGAGCCATATCGTCTTAGGCAGAGCATTCACAACATTTCTTAGAGGAGATCAGGCATATAGTCTATAGGTGACAGGAAAGTTTCAGAGTAATAGTAAAAGAAGGTACCCTTGTGGGTTGGGCATAGAGTGTCCTGCGAGGCTCCATGCATTGCCTAGCTTTGTCTCACAAGTCCCAACCAACCTATGGTTTTGGTATGATGGACGGACTTGAATAGTAGAGGTGATTGAGAGTAGATAGAGAACGTATTGATGAGGTTTGACAGTCATAGGAGGATTCCTCAGTGTTTGAGAAGATTTGGCATCATTACCAGGTTTCTTGTTTCTTATTTTTTATTAGATACTGGAGCTACTTTGTAGCTACTAGAGATATTTGTACTATGAGAATTGGTTTCTCCATTCATAATAAAAGATGCAATGGTTATTTTCTCTATTCTATGTGTAATGTGTGCATAAAATGTGTTTATTTTCTTATCTTAGTAACATATGGAAACTCTTTGTAAAGCATTTCCAATAGAATTAATACAAAGTGTTTAATAAAATCATACAAAGAGAAACAATACATTTAACAACAAACAAATTTTCCTATCTATCCAATTTGGTGATATTATAGGGTTGTGCACACTCTAGGATTGAAACAAAACTTGGAAAATATGCCAAATCGACCCTTGAAGGTCATTGACCTATCATCTTAGGCCAAGATTCCTCTAGGTTAGTGCACGATACAAGTCAACCTTGTAGTCAATGCATATAAAAGTGGAAAAAAGCACAAGCTATATCCATGCCAAATCAACATGAGGTGGAAATAATATTGAATGAGATAAATTCATGCCACATGTCATCATTTCATCTATACATGGGCTGATAGAGTTCATTTCATATAACCATGAATATTTTAATTCTTAATTTCAAACCCATGCTAGAACAGAGAGGCAGTTTTGTGAGATCAATTGCTAGCCGATGAAGGAAAATCTAAAAAATCATGGATATAGGTTTTGTGCAGAATGATCCCAAGTGGGAGATTATAAGGCCTAAATGTTTTCCTCCCCTAACTATGGTTCTTGATCTCATGAAATTCCATTTATTATTTAAGCACCTTGTTTCCCCCATAACCATGTTTAATTCTCAAGACAAATTTTCACTATACAAAACCTACTCATAGCACTCATATTCCACTAATATGTTAATGAACCTCAACTATGGGCTCGCGAACCACTCTTGTTGTGACCATAAGACACATTCCTATTTAGGGCCTGTGTTGTCTGTGGTGGTTTGATACTATGTTCATGGCATTATATATCCTGAAAATTAATGGGTTGTATACATTGTTCATTGAACTTGAGACAAAGAAGCTTCATTTAGGGCACAAGGCTCTTGTTTTCATCCCTTGACCTTAGTTAGACATCGATAACTATTCTTGGTTCATAAATAACTTGTTCATGGTGCCCATATTCCACTTGAAGGTGAATGATATCGTACAAAGGTGATATGTGTTGGCTTGAGGACTCATATATGGTGGATTATATTGATAAGAAATTCATAGAATTGTAGGCTCTTGATTCCATTTCTTTGTTGCATGAGATTGCAAGTAATAAACACTCCCCAGTGTATCGTGACAAGGGATTAATCGCCTCTCATGGATCCTTGAAATCTAGCGGTGGTGAATTTACCAATCACCTATGGGTTTTGGTGTAACGACAACCGTACCTCCAACAATTGGTATCAGAGATAGAGGTCACGAGTTCGATACACACTCGGATCGTGCTGAGGGGGAGATTGTTGCATAAAATTTCAAGTAGTCAGTGCTCCCTGGTGCATCATGACAAGGGACTAATCGCCTCTCATGGATCCTTGAAATATGGTGGTGGTGAGTTTACCAATCACCTACAGGTTTTGGTGTAACGACGGCCATACTTCCAACATCCTTGAAAATTGTCAAGAAATTGAGACACATCCATGATGCGCAAGACCTCATAATGACACCCATATTCAACTCAAATTGATAAATACTCCATGGAGAGGGCTCATGTCGTGGTTTTTATTGGTGTTCATGGTGCTTGATCTCAATAAAGTTTAATTAGAGATTAATGCTATTCTTTCTTCCTTGGGCATGTTTATTCCTTGAAACCCATTTTAGTTCACAAAACCTAGTCATTGTGTTTGTATCCTACTCGGAGGCATGCAAAGAACCCCTAAAGAGGACACATGTTTTGCTTCAAGGACTCTTTCAATGTTCTTGAGCCCAAGAATAATAAAAAATAAATTGAAATGTGTTTTTTCCTTCCTTGACCATGGTGAAGGCTCTCCATCCATCCTCGATGCACAAAACCTCATAATGGCATCCATATTCAAATCCAATGCCAAATATGCCCTAGAGGGGGCCTATGTTATGGTTTGTAGCTATTTTTCAGGGTGAATAAGCCCAAGAAGCTACATTTAGCACCTAAATCCCAAGTGTTTTCCAACGTTTATCAGGGCTGTTGAGCGCAGGAAGGTTCGTTTAAGGCATACGCCCCTTATTTCCCCACAACTTTGTTTAGGTCTGAAGACCCATTTGTTTTTACATAGTGGAACATGCACACACTTTTAATAACACGCATTCACTTTCAAAAATATTTACATGCTTTCAAAAACATGTGCACTTTCAAAAATGTGCAGTTTGAAAAGTATGCATACACTTTTATAACATAATAGGTGGAGGGGAACATGAAGGCATGCATGGGGCATATGTGGAGGTTTGGTAAGGGCCAAAGAAATTCAAATACGAACATGGGTGTATTTTTGCAGTGCACGTGCATTCCTAAAATTTTGAGAAAACACTTGTTTCCATTACAATGACTTCAAGAAGCAACTTCTTACACCTGCCCAAAATTATAGATATAGAGATGGAGAAAGCAAAGGCAAATTCTTCTATGAAGACAATTTCTTATAGTAGTTATCCGAGAGAGTTGTGCATCGTATATATGAGATTCCCGGTGATCTTCTACAACCTTTGGATATAGTTGATCACATTATTTCCATCCTTTAGGTAGGTTTGTGTCCGTCGTTCATTTTTGAAAAGGAGTGTTCAAAAGGACAAGAAAAGATGGCCTAGAGAGTCATGTGTAGAATTCATGAGATGCCTAGTGATCAAGAAAATTGAAAGACAATAAATAAATGACACAGAGATGGAGAAAACTAAGGAAAATTCTTCAACAAAGACAAACTCTTAAAGACGTTATCTCGGAGAGTTATGTGAAGAATGCAAGAAATGTCCAACTATTTTGTACATGCTCTAGTTGCTCATATTTTCGCCATGTTGTTGGTCTAGGTTTATGTCCTCTGTTCTTTTTTTAAGAAAGGCATACATGAGAAAATGAAACCTTGAGATGGCCTAGTTGTTGGTTATATACGTATATACCTTGTTACCATAAATGGAATGTGGGGTCTCATTTTGCTGAGAAGCACTCCAAAGCATAAACAAGATGAAGAATCTCATTTTTTTTAACGAGTGATCCTATTTCTAAGCCGAACTTCAATTAGATTCCATGTTATTGGCCGAACTTCAATTAGATTCCATGTTGAAGCCAAACCTCAAGGCCAACTTGAAGTCGAATTTCAAGCAGAATTCGAAATTCGAGCCCAACTATAAGGAAAATTTATTAAAATTTCATTAAAAAAAAAAAAATTATTAATCTAAATCATAAATCTTTAATAAATTATTGTCGTTGAGATATTATCTTTTTATTATATTTCGAGTAAATGAAATTTTATTTCATATATTTAAATTTGGAATTGTATAACATGTGATAATTTATTATATGAATTTGAGATGTCTAATTTTTATAATTATAATAATAATTTATTTTTAAGGTTAATGTTAAGTTAAGTTAGAGATCAAATTTGTGTATGAGATTCGGATTTGAATTTATAACTTTTTAAGAGGAAACACATATTCTTTACCATTAAACCCAGTAATACTGTATAATCATGTTAAATTCAACACAACTTTTAGCTAAGGCCGAGATAATCAAATGAACACATCAAATCAAATATATAATTTATGCAAACAATTAATGATCTTTTAACCTTATTTAAGCTTAAACCCTAATATGATGGCAACCTTATTTAAGCTTAAACCCTAATATGATGGCTATGCATTTAAGATGCTGGCATATTCTTAGTCGTCCTCCAAAATCAATGGATCAAATTTATTGTTCATAACTTTCTTGCATTTATCAAGACATCCGTTAACATGTTTACTTTTTAACATTTACCTAATCACATTAAAAAATTAATGTAAGGATATGTAATTGTCACGTTCCATTTATCAACCTAATACAACCAAATGGATTACCACAAACGTTTTATATTAGAAGCACGCATTCTCAATATATTGAGGACACACGTTTTCAGCCGTTACCTTTCAACGTTCTCAGCTGCAACTTAGCGGCTGTGCTACTTTATGCAAGTTGATCGCCCCGAATGAGTTGAGTGTTACTGTTTTTTCTCCCTTCGTTTCTTTTCTATATAGAATGCGAAACCTCCGTTTCTCATTTCCATTTCTCGTTCGATTTCCCTTTTCTAAGTTTTGGTAACATAACATTTAACACGCATATATAAAAGCTCTCATTTAGAGATTCTGTAGAAGACGCGAGGTATAGAGCAATATGGAAACTTGAAAGACAAGATGAAAAGGGAAACTGCGAAATTGAGTGCAGCATAGGGTTACATATGTTATCCATAGAGATGAAGAAAGTTGTGGTTACATATGTTATCCATAGAGATGAAGAAGAAATCTGTGGCAAAGACAAAATATTACATCAGTTATCCCACAGAGTTGCGTCTGGAATTCATGAGATGCGCATTAATTTGGAAAATTGAAAAACAATAGAGAAACGACATAGACCTGGAGAAAGCTGAGGCAAATTCTTCAATCAACACAAACATCATATGGAGTCTTGTGTAGAATTCACGAGATACGAAATAATCAAGAGATTGAAAGACAGCAAGGAAAGTGAATTCGCCGTATTACGACAGAAAACTAAGGCAAATTCTTCATTACGACAAATTCATGTAGCGTCGTCTGTAGAATTCGTTAAATGCAAAGTGATCAGATTCTCCACTAAATACAAATTCTCGTAGAATTTATGAAATGCCGTGTTAAAGACGGTGAGAAAA